>JAGXCT010035951.1:36765-58057 GCA_022495035.1 Philopotamus ludificatus | reverse complement strand
TATATATAGCAGATGTGTCGATTGCATTTTCAGCGGACTAAGTTTTGCAGTGGGGAAGAAGAGAAGAAAAAAAAACAGTAACTTCGAGTTTAAATTCTTGATATTTTGCACAGATGTGCTTCTGGCATTTTTCTTATGGAAAAGTTGGCGGATTATTTTTTATCTCGCATTAAATTCGTACACAATTTCTTGAGGCTACGCAGCTTATTTGTATTGTTTGTCGAGCGCGATATCCCCAGCTACCTCGCAGAGATACAGTACGAAAACAATTAGCTTTAAAAAATGTACATACTTTATTTTAATAAACCCGGCGGCGAAACCAGTAAAGCGTGCATCGCTCCCGCATCGTCTGGTTTTCATTTGTTTTTATACTTTTACCCAGGCACATCAAAGTAACGAAGGTGTGAAGAATAGACGGCAGAAATTTTGCATCAAGCGCCTAACGAACAAGAGCTCTTGTGGACGCCGAGTTTTCAGAGGAGCTTCGCGCATGGATGAGCGTAGCGTGAGTGTCCCGTGGGAGACAGACGCGGGCCTGAAAGACCCGCGCTGAAACAATGAGCCAAAGTGATGAATCGCATACGGGTAAGATCAAAATTACAAAAGCCATACGCTTAATCTACCCTTATTCTTCATGAAACATTTTTTTTATTAAAAATAAATTAATTACATTAATAGTTGAACAATCGCTGATGTAGACAACCAGTGCTATTTAAAGATAAATAAAAGTATATTTATTTAGGTCAATGTTAGAACGAAACGTATGAAAAGCTCGTAGGTAGCAATTCTCCGATAATTGCAGTGAACCGTAACTGAGCGTCAATTATATTCGTAGTAATACAGATGAACAGGGGCGTGGGTCGATGCTGAGAGCTGAACTGAATGAAAGCACGAAAGAATCAAATTGTCAAAAATTAGCTACTCCAGCATATCCACGATCGATAATCTTCTTATATATAATATTATTACAATCAACCCTAGAGAACTGAGAGCAGGGGTCGATTCTAATAACGTCAGAAATAATAATAAGACTGATAGGAACGAAGATTTTAGGCAAAAATCAAACGTTCTATCTATAATTGCGAGACTTGACCCAGAGCGAAAGGAAAGATCTTTTCGAGTTTGCAAGGAAAGCGTTTTACGAAAAGATCGTAGAGCTGTGATGAACGCAGATGATGTTTGTCGTATGAATCAATCTGGAATCAACAACAAGCGACACAAGATGTAAAACATGAAAGAAATCAATTCAGGTATGTAGAATTCAAGAACCATTAGTGCGAAGAGGGTAGTGACGGAAGGTATGGCTTGATACTATATTGGCGCGAGATGAGGGTAGCGACAGAACCCATCTAGAAATTATAAATCTGCCTCCATCAAATACTTAGAATCTACGCAAAAATCTCAAAAGAAAGCGTGGCTGATCTACGCTGACTTGGAGACATGGAATAAAGTATATTGGGTACCCCTAATTTTTAATTTTTCTCGAATAACTCATTTAAAATACATCCTACAGATAACAAACTTTTTGTATTTATATAAAAAAAAGTCTAAAGAATAAACATTATAAATAATCGTTGACCTTTATTACCAAACGCGCGATATTTTTTTTCGCTCGCATTCGGTACGATGTGGCGATTGCAAAAAACTATTAAAAAAAATGTCAAGATATTTATTGAAGAATTCATCAATATCAAACTTGAAATGCTTGGGATCTCTCAGAGACCCCATTGAGACGACGCGGTTGTTTTAGAGCCGATGTATTGGATGGATTAAACAGTTAACTTGAAATAATTATCGAGAACTTTGTAAATACCCTACGTTCCATTCGTTTGACAGCATATGGGTGACATTACAGTATAGACAAAAGTCCCAATCAGCCATTTCAAGTTCGAAAAAAAATTAACGATACCAGGGTGATGTATTATTAGAATCAAAGTCAATCCCTAATTATCATAAATTAAATTTCTCTAAAGGTTGCGGTTGGTTCTTCAATTACTATCTAAGCTCAGTCGCAATTAACTACTCCTTCCTGTTCAGAATTAGGCAGCTGCATTCTGTTAGACACCGTTTGATTTATATTTTCCTCCCCACGATGGTTTGTAGAAGGTAATAAACTTTACTTCATTTCAAAAGACTAGATAGAAGACTAGACAATATATAGAAGCCACTAAAAAATGGTGGTGGATTTTTAAGAAGAAGTAATTTCTGCTCCTTGTGGAGAAATTAAAGTACGGTTTTGCACCAAGTTTAATTTTTATTTTATTTATCATTTATATCTAAAATAATATTAAAATTAAAGTGAGAAACTTATTCACCCTTGCATCTTTATCAAATCTTTATATGGGTGAATGGCGCTTTGGTATCTTTCTGTTATGCCATCTATCCATCGTTGTCAAATAAATAAATTAGCAATGACCATGTCTCGCAAACATAAAGAAAAACAGACCCCAGAACAAACCTTTTAATTAGTGTTTATATTATCATAATAGATTATATATCGTTCAAGTCATAGTCACTGGTTTTATTTTATTAACAATGAATTTAGGAATATGAATATATCTGGAAATAGCCAGCCTATCCAAATACCGTACGCCAAGAAAAGGGTTGCCGACCCCTTTATTGTATGATCCCAAGAGAACCATGTCCACGGTCTGAAAAGAGAACAATGTTTACGTCCCTCAAATATGAGGGTAGTTTGAAAATTATAACATATTATATTATAGTCCCGATTACCGGGAGTAATCCGGGACCGAATATTATTAATTAGAAATAAATTGCACAATTGCCTACATTAATACACCTATCCAAGAATTGACCCCGCTCAATGTTGATTAACCACATTCAATTATTTATTTTTTTCCGCAGTTTTGATAATTACATTAAAGTTATTTTTTTGGTTGTATTTGCTCGGATGGCATCACATAAATTTATATGCGATGGAATTTTCTCCATTGAGAATCAGAGAAATATTATTATCTGGCAATTTTGATGCGAAAGTGGAATAAAAATGCGAAATAAAAATATTTCATTCCGGTCTCGCAGCAAACCACCCCATTGTGCCGACAACCCCTGTTGATACATCGAAGGGACGGATTTATTTACCGAAGTATTTTATAATAGCGCCTAAAAAAATCCATTTCTCCGCCGGACGAAATCGCAATACACCCATGTGGGCAAGGGCGCAACGCGACCGCGCGCCGCGGTCGATTTTGTTGCGTGTTGCCTGCGGCGTGCGGCACGCCGCGGGGGCGTGTGGTTGTTTTGGCGCTGCGGGGCTACCAAGAGAGTGGGGGGCGTAGGACGACTCGGAGGACAGGGACGGGCGCCGAAGCCGAGGGGGGGGGATCGCGGGGCGCCGCCCCCCGGGCCTTCGCATCGATCCGCCGCCGCCCTAGGGCGCCTGCGACACACGGGATAACGGCCCAGTCAAACAAGCTAAAGTTTGGGCTATTATGCCGCCCTCCGACTGCCTCGACGTATATAGGCCACGTCGTTCCATACACTACAGATGTTCAATAACAGTGCCCCCACCAAGCGCCCGAAACGCTACCCCCACCGCGCAGGCGGGCGCCGCCCACTTTACACTGATCCACCAGGGACGTAGCGCCGGAATGTAGGCCAAATAAATACGATACAATAAAAAAATAAATAAAAACTTATCAAAAGAAAGTGGCGACGGAATCAACGGCCAATACCCAGATACAAACACGCACCTACGAGCAAAACCAACAACAATAATCAATCAAAATTTAAAAATAAAAAAAAAACAAATTTACTCACTACCCATAACAAACAACACGGATATGATATAAACATAATCTTTATTTTTAACGAAATAACGTGCGCTTAAAAACCACTGACAATACATCGTAATGAATGCCAATTATAATAACGAGTGCGTATGTCAATCAGTTCATAAATTATATTTATAATATATATATATAGATTATGAATGAAATGCTGCCGCTGTAAACTTGACTGTTGACATTGACATAGAGCGGTTTTAATGTCAAGGGTACATTGCACACCGCTTCGTACGGGCAAGTCTGAAAATACGTCACAATACAATTTGACCGACTTACGGTGACCACACGCCCTAACGGGACCGGGCGCAGCGAATAAAAATCAGGTGGCTTTTTTTTTTTAATTCGACACCGAAGCCGGATATCGACGACGCGGGCGTCTGCGGACGATTACACGCGACGCGTAT
This sequence comes from Philopotamus ludificatus, assembly GCA_022495035.1. Taxonomy (NCBI): domain Eukaryota; kingdom Metazoa; phylum Arthropoda; class Insecta; order Trichoptera; family Philopotamidae; genus Philopotamus; species Philopotamus ludificatus. The sequence continues at coordinate 53,847 of JAGXCT010035951.1, read as the reverse complement.
GCGCGTAATTGGTATTTAACACGCCGATTGTTAATTAATTACGAGTGCATTTGTGTCACTGTTTCGCATAGGGTGTTTCTATATAAATTTAATGCGCTGAATAAAATATTGCCATTTTTTATACGCCTGTTGATTGTGGGTCAGACCCAGGACGTCGACCTCACAGTTCCACCGTTGTATATAAATAGGTTCAGAAATGGACAGTTTATTTACTATCTTTAACTGGTGCGTAAACAAATTGTTGCAAATAGATATTAGGACACAAAAAAAAATAATTAAAAATTTTATACTCCCTGGACATGATTTTAGAGCCCATTTTTTAATAACGATTCTGAATAATCTTCATACATGATTAACATGCATACGGATTATTTTTTTAAATAATGAATACGATTGGCACTTATTTTTCGTAATGATATCATTCAATTAAAATTTCAAGCATTAAAAAAATAGTCGGTCATATAATAATGTATCTAAATTTTTTACGTACCCGTTTATGGTTGATGCGTGCCACCGTGCACCGCTTCAAAAATTTTATCAATGAAATATCATTGTATCAATGAGCACGGTGGCACGCGTATGCATATTTATGAGCTAAATTCAATACATTTATTATTTCAATTATTATTGCTAAAAATTTACACGGATGAATCGATCTGATAAATATTACGCGAAAATTTTTGTGCAATGCCGCGGGTATTGATTTCGGCGAAGGCTAGACCAGGTGGCAGACGTCCCGTGGGAAGGCGACGGAGCTATTCAATAAGCTTTTTACATACACTTTATACATCTGTCGACAAGCTTCAGCCTGACCCGTTTAATCAGAGGTAAATCTTTGTCCTAGTGGACGCATCAGACGTACTTCGCCGTACCCCGTTTTTTTATTTTTCTCAAATAACTCAAATATAAATCCTACATGTCACGAATTTATTGTATTTGTCTTAAAAACGTCTAGAGAATAAATATTATAAATAATCGTTGGTCAAAAAAATTAAAACAACAATATTTGCTTCTGTTGGCATTGGCACAATGTTTTTTCTCGCTCGCATCCGGTACGATGTGCCAAGTACAAATTAAACGTACTAGTGACACAAGCCGCGAAAACGCGCGGCTTCGTTGGCGGCGTGTACTGCCGAGTGCGCGTGTCATTTACGCGTCATATTGATTAGTTAAAAAATCTAAAATAATCGTCCAAATTATAAAGCATAACATGAGTAAACATTTATAATCTAAGAATAATCCATTTTAAAGAATTTGAGGTTTCTGATAGACCCCTTCAGACGACTCGGTTGTTTTTAAGCCGCCATGACGAATCGGCTAAACACGTGAAAATATTACGCGATAAATGGATGCTTTAACACGTTTACCGCCATGGTGGCCACATGTGCCCGGCACTTAAAGTTCGCACAGCGCCATGGTGACCGGCAAAAACATCGAAAACGAAATGTTACCCAGGGGCCCCGGATACTTTTTACATTGGATTTTCTTGCATAAATGGCCACCATGGCCTCTCCCGATTACACATTACAAATTATTTATATTAATAACATACATAATATTCAACCAAAATTTGTTAATGGCCCAGCCCGAACTTTCAAAATTTTTGCTTAGCAGTAAACGTGTTTAAAGATATTATCGAGTATTTTATTCTTAGATGGGTTTGATAAAAACATCGGACTTTTTAACCGATCCGTCACGGCGGCTCGAAAACAGCCGCGTCGTCCGAAACGGGTCTATTTTAATTGGAAAATATACCCCAAGCATTTCAAGACAAGTCATTGACGAATTATTTATCAATATCTTGACTTATTTTAAAAAAATTGATTATTCTAAGGATAAAAATAGTTATTCACTATATGCTTTATAATTTGGTCGATATTTTGTTTTTTTTTATTATTAATCAATATGACGCGTAAATGACAAGCACGCTCTACGGCGACTGAGCTCTCGCCGCACGTGGCAATCACACAGTTTCACTCGCACTCGGCACATCGTACTGGATGCGAGCGAGAAAAATGTTATGATGCCTAGCCACCGTAATCGTCAGACATGACCTGCTGCGAATTTTGTTATGCTTTCAAATATAGAAAAAAAATATGATAGTACGATGTCTTGTCTCAAAAACATCTCAAAAATCAAAATTCAATTTAAATGAAGATGTCAAAAAAATGCTGCTACATTAAAGTTGCAAATATTTTTGAATCGTTTTAAAATTTGATTCAGATTTTTTTTGTACTTTATCGTGGCCGTTAAATGGCGTCATAATTCGATCCCAAGTTATCAATCGGGGTTTAATAAATGGGATTAGTTGCGATATCAGAGAAGGACTGTTGTTACAGGTATCCATGAATCACGAAGGTAAATTTTAGTGTCAACCTCGAGCACCAGGCGGCGCCATGAGTCAACCGAAGCCAGATTAGCCCCTGAGCCAGATCCCATTAGAGCAAACATCCACCTCGCCTCCGCTGCTCTGTTCATCCCACCTCAGGTCAGGTGTCCAAGCATGATATTAGATTATGACAGAATGGGTTAAGCGATGGCATCCAATAACGACATCAATCTATCTCTAATAAACGATCTCGATATTCAATTACACGCGAGCTGCGGCGAACGCCAAGGGCTCCCCCCATTCACGGGGGCGCCCGCATGGAATCGCTTTAAATTATTTCTAACAGGGAAAATGGGATAATGCACAAAAACAATAGTCGACAGATTATGGTAATAGAGTTGTGATTGATTGAAAATTCCGTTATAATGGGATGTATTTTGGGACAAAATTCGAGGGTGAACCAAATTATTCAAAAGCTTATTACCTGCAGATTCTCGTAATAGAATATCCGGATAAATTGGTGAGATAAATAAGTTCTAAAATGGAAATATTAGGAGGATTAAAAAATTAATTTGATGATCAATACTTTGTACTGACATCAAAAAAGTATAATCAACCCTCCTATAGCGCCGAGATAGAGACTGCGCTATAGAAACCCGCCTTATAGAAGACTAGACGCAAAAATTAGGGTTAGGTTTTTTTAATTGTAATTTGTAAATGAATACATTTTAAATGACCTTTAGCTTGTTTACGCGCGTATGTTATATTTTGCTGTCAACCAAATGGCGTTGATCTTTATTTCGCACGACAATGTGTTACATTTTTATGAAATATGTGTTTTGACGTTGAATTTTTTTGTAGAAAACATCGCTTTAGAAGTGAGCATTGTATGAGGGACTGTCGCATACGCCGCTCTGTAGCAGAGAGCGCTATAGAAAGGTTGACTGTATACTGATATCGTTGTTATCCTGTGATAATGAATACGTCGTCCATTACGCATTTTCTGACAAGAATTCTACGGTTTTCGAAAATTCTAAGAATATAGGACAGCTTAAAGAAGTATAAACGACGGTCCAAACAAAATAAAGAAACAGTAATATATTATAGACCATGGGAATGGGAGTTTCTACGGTAGTTATTTAATTACCGAGGATCTAAACCAGTTATTTACATTATTATTGGATTTTGAGGGTTATCCAAACTTAAGGTTTATCCCTTAAATAAGTTTCGTTTGATTTATATCTTTGAAACCAAATTTTACCTCTGGCTATTGTTAGCAATATGTCATTTGGGGGTTAGGTGCTTATATCTACCCTAGCCGTGCCGATGGGGTATATTGGATACTCCAAGTTTTTTATCTTTCTCGAAAAACAATTTCAATATAAATCCTACATGTCACAAACTTTTTGTATTTGTCTAAAAAAGTCTATAAACAATACATATTTTAAAAAACATTATCCGCAATTGTGAAAAAAAAAATAAAAACAATAATATTCGCTTCTATTGCCAAGGGCGGATGTTTTTTCTCGCTCGAATCCGGTACAATGTGCCAAGTGCGAGTGAAACGTCATAGTGACACGTGCTGTGAGAGCTATTATTGAGTTAAAAAATCCATAGCCTACCGGAAAAAATACATATGATTTGTTTTCAACATGGGCTTATAGCACGGCAATGTATATCTCCTTCAGGAGTGGTAAATAGATGAATTAATATATAATTTTATAATCTACACATAATTGACTACCCCTTTATATATAGTAAATATTAACACTTTACCGACCGCACGAATTTGCCTAAAACCGCATGTTTTTTGCACAAATTACCTAAAAACAAGAGATTTCGTAAATTAAGCATAGCTTTAAAATCAACCTAACGATTTTAATAAAAATTTTAATATAGATTCTCAACAATATGGATTTTTTGCAATCAACAAGGATTTTTTTTTATTTTCTATCTTTTTTTTTAAGCAAAGTTCCGTATAGCCGGGGACGCCAACGTGGCGTATGTGGTAGATAACAGTTGGCTGAAACAGGACGCCAACGTGGCGTAAGCGGATATTACAGTGTTGATGTTATCACGATGTATTATTAAAATTAAATAAAATATATCGCGTTTCAGGAACTAAAGGATTAACATAAGATGAATTCAAGCACAGATTTTTTTCTTTGGTCCGATATTTTCAATATAAAAAAAATTTGGCATTTAATTATTCATTGAATATTCATATTTTTCAGTCATAATATATTTACTTATTAATTTTAATACCCGCTGTAACTAAATGCATTCAGTTTTATCTCGATCGTGTATGCCCTTTTCCGACGCCAGCTGCTCAATGCTGACAGAAAAAAAGAACGAAAAATTCTATCCGCATTCAGTGCGAGTGCTTCGAGCGGAAAATTATTTTCCAAAAGAATTAGACGACTGATTGCAAGTGCAAAGCTATGCCGACAGAAATTTAATTAACGCTTCGAAGTTCATCATAATGCACTAGGTACGAGCCGTTAATTGGCAAAACTTTCCAAATTCCACGGCGAAATTAAATTATGTGTAATTCAAAACGGACACAGTTTGAGTAACTTGCCCGTACCAATTTGTTGGGAACAATTTAAACGCATTAAACACTTGGTGCCCTGTCCTGTTTGCATCCATCGCGGCAATTAGTTAATCCGTCTAGTACGAGTTGCCAATTAAAACGGCAACAATTCGTCTGAGCGAGTGGCAAATGGGTTAAAAGTCAAAGTTGCCACACGACACTGGGTCTACATATCATAATTTCATAAATAATTGGATTCAGGATTTTTAGATTGCGTACTATGAACACGACACGAAACATTTCATGAAACCATTGTGGTAACGGATTTATTCCAGAGTGCGCTGAAATCAATCAAGCTGAATAATTAAATTACTCGATTGCAATGTAAACCAGCCATGAATGGGTCATCACGTATCATTACACGTATATAATACTATCGAACGAGTCTGAAAGAACACGCTTACAAATATTGATACTCTGTGACATCTCTACATCAATAAGCAAAAAAATAACCCTTAAGACGACGCTGTTCAATGAACGACCAAGCCATTGACGACAGGACCAGTCACTATATCTATGCTGACGGTCTTTTGAAAACCTTAACCGGTATTATAAAGCAGACGCCCTTAGACACAACGCGCCAGAGATCGAAATGATCACTTTCTACCTAAATAACAAGCTTGCCAGAAAGGAACTGGCCGTGGAATGACAAGGAAATAGGCTGAGACACTTCCTCGAGACTGTATAAGAATTAAGAATCTAAAAAATAGAAGGAAGCACATTAGAAACTAACCCTCGCGCAATTGCGTTATCGGCCATGGCCTTATGTTAATCGGTCGGTGAATAAGCCTGCTCAACTTGAAGTAAGTCACGCCACACTACTAAGCTAGACGTGGCCCTTAACGTGGCACCATAAATTCGACAAAGGTTGGAGAAGTATACGTCTAGGTAAAAACTGCACCCCCTAATTTAAGAAGTGCAGGGACAACCGTCGTTCAGTTGACCTGTCATATACACAGGATACAATATACCTTATGTTTGGACATGAACCCTCTTCTACAATAGAAGACTCAAGTTAAGAGGTATCCATGTCAAAACAGAAAACGGCTCACTGATCTAGCTGCTGCTAGGGATAGGGGAAACGCTAATGAAGTTGGGGCTACTCAAATGAACCTGCGACTTGCGACTGCGGAGAGCTTCTGACCATTTTCAAGTCTTTAAGCATTGGAGATCGGACAAGACAATCCCAAAGTCAAGAAACCCATGGGTTATAAAATCTAGTAAATTTAGACTGAGATAGATAGATCAATGCAAGAACCAAATGTACAGATAGAGTAATGAAAGATTTAGAGTTCGAGACCTTTTAAGACCTTGATGCTTAGTCACAATCGCGTGGAAAAGTCTCCATGCTAGTAAGCATCTAATTCAAATTTAGATGTATATTCTGAGACCGATTATCATTTAAGTTACGCGAAGAAGAAAATATTTTTTTTCAGACCAACAAGGCAAATTGACGGAGTACACACTTGGCTAGAAAATCTAGTATAACTTGAAACAATGGTATGATTATGTGGGTTTAAATAGCAATAATCGGAGCTGAATGGAGTGGGGAAGGTCATAGATCTTGAAATACGCAGATGATCGGTTTCTACTTCTTCAGTCAGAATCACACGGATATACTAATTAAGATCAGGACCTAAAATCAATACTTAATAAAAATAAATGAGTGTACCTAAGATGACCTACATTGTCTGAAAGAGAACAAGTGATTGAACAGCTAGATGCTTTTGTATAGATAATACTTAGAGGAAAGCTTAGATGCGTGCCCTTCAACTGAAGCAAAAGGAAGACAATTTTTGAAACGTTTTCAATAAAAAAAAAATCGGATTTATTATGATCGCTATGATTAATTTAAACTAAACGCGGTCAGTGTTTAATTAACTAACTTCTCGATTGTTTGACCTAGTCCATAAAAAACCAAATTGTCCAATTTAACCACTTAATCGCATATCCTATTTTTATTCCTACAAATATTATCAATGACGAAAACTTTTAAAAATAAAAGTATGTCAATATGATTTTATTTTTGTTTGAATTATATATTTATTTTTTAAATTCGCGAGCTTTTGTCATGAAGGTTATTTATTTTGGTATTAATTGTCAATGCGTAAATATTTTAATTTTGTTTCAATACCGGTACAAATATCGAAACCATCTATCTGCGAATAGCGGAACCTCGTAATAAAATAAAACGAAATATTGAGAAATACATAAATTAATAAATTTCATATAATTTTCTAAAACATTTTCCAAGCTCATAATCAATAAAAAATAATTTTCATTTATTTTCAGAATTTAAATTGAAAATTCTGCCATCTCTCTATGAGATATGTAATGAAAAATTTAATTTTAGATTATTGTTAAAAAAAATGGTAATAAATATGAAATACGTCTCGAAATAATGCAATTAAATGTACCTCAATCAAAATTAATAACGCAATTAATTATTTTTAATACATCATTGCATTGAAAAGGTTAAATTTATTTTGAAAAAAAAACACCCACCGGATATTTTAATATATTTTATTAAGTATGATTTTAAGTTAATAATTAAAAAATATTCATGAAAAATTCTAATGGCTAACAGATGTCTATGATGCAATGCGTCCATAAATTATAATTAAAAATATTAAATGATCTAAATAGCTGAATTAAATTAAGGCACTTATTAGGCGATATAAATATATATATATATATATATATATATACTATGATTTTTTTAAATTATAAAAAATATGATGAATAAAAATTGTATTATATTAAAATAAAATAAAAATTGCATGAAAAGAGGCGTCGCGATGTCTGATTTTCACATGGCATGCAATTGTGACATAAATTCCTGTTCAGCTTATAGCTTTTCAGCTGAACACAATGTCGAAAATCCATGTCAAATATTGACTCAAATACGAAACGTGCTCTCAAATAAACTACGAACGTTTTCATCGCTGATTTTTCGAAATTCGATTTTTTTTCACTAGTTGATGTCGTGGATGATTCCATGTTCTTAAAATTTTTCATTTAGGAAAATATTGCTGACTGTAGAGCAATTATTTATGTACACAGTTGATATATAAACAAACAACTCTTGCGTTAACATCAGTTACATAAATTCTCAGAACAATTATAAGCATCAAAACAATAATTATATAACCTTTTACGGCCATACAAACTCCATGAATTTCGAACACTGTTAAAGCTAAATGATAAGAAAAACAAGCTATCTTAAGAAAATTAAATAAAAAAAATTAGCGTGAAAATTTTATGAAGCCTAATCTACGAGAATAAATTTGATCACTTTGAACACGCACCAACCGTGGACCAAAGTATCGTCATCTGTAAACCATCATGTATGAAATGTGGTGCTACGGAAGAATGTTGAAGATTCCGTGGACGAAACACGTCAAGAATACAAAGAGTACATCAAATTCTTTAGTAGAGCTTCTGGACATCGTAAAAACCCGTTAAATAGAATACTTTAAACACAGTATGCGTGGACCAACGTATTGCCTTCTGCAGACGATAATCGAGGAAAAAAAGGATGATAAACGATGGTAGAGAAGAAAGAAGCTGTTGTGACTCCGCAACATTAGCAGCTGGGTCGGATTTGGAGCTCTAGAATTGTTCCAGCTCGCCAAAAATCGACGAATATGTATAGAAAAATAAGTAGAAACCTTACGTCCGAAAACGAACAAGGCACCTGAAAAAAAAGATAAAGGTAAGCGATGTTTGGAAAGAAACTGTCTTAGCTTTGCAACTTTCGAAATTGTATCGGATTGGGAGGTTCAGATTTTTTTTAGCCTGTGAAAAATCGACAAATGTATGTAGAAAAAATAAGAAGATTGTCTATGTCCGAAAACAGACAAGGCACCGAAGAAGAAGATGAAGGTAAACGGTGGTTGAGAAGAAAGAAGCTCTCTCGGATTGGGAGGTTCATAAGTGTTCCTGCCAGCCATAGGTCAAAAATTGATGGCGAAAAAACATAGATTGTTTAGAAGGCATTTGAAAAATAGGAATATATAAGATGTCGTGATTCGGATGACGAATTTATTAAACACAATGCATTTTATATGAGCATTTCTATGAGTAATTCGGTAATCGATTAATCGTTCTCTCCGAAATCTCTGATAGGACTCTCCGAAAAAAATATTCTACATTATTATTCTGCGGTCGGAACTAATAATTAAAAATAACAATGAATGCCTAGAACGATAGATAGGGGTTTAGCTATATTTAATGAGTTATGATGATGTTTCAGGCAGAGATTTCAGAAGTTTTCCTCACTATATTTCCCAAGACGATAAGCTTCACTAAGCCGCTTGCTTCTCCTCTAACTATTGTTTCATATTAAGTTCGAAAATAAACCCTAATACATATTTTGAAGAGAACTATTTTAATGCGGAAAATTCTGACATTGTCGGAGAATTTTTAATTGTCTGGAAAATTAAAATATGCACGCATGATGCTGTGTAATTAAGATGCTGTGATTAACATCACTTAAGTCATGCTCACCTTGACATGTGAGCACTTGCGTATCATTGCCGATAATTATAAATTCATAATTATACACGGTAACACATCGAATGATTGCCACGAATAGCCTAGTACAGATATCCGGATATTCTATTCGGAATCGAGTAGACAGCTGACTTTAACATTGTTTCAACACTGATCTGATTTATTTCTGGGCGAAATTCACACGGCTCTCCAGGTTTAAAAAGCTTTATTGTGTATCGAGAGCAGCTGAACATATCACGGCATGAGTTTTCAATTATTTAACGTGCACATGTTACGGAAATCCAGAGCTGATGAATAATAACCGGATGGCATACAGTAACACCGCGGTACGCAGATAGAGAGTTCTTAAAATATTCAGTCATCCGACCGTTGCATTGCTCCCCAGGCAGTCGGAACTCACTGCGTGCAAATACAGAGGACCAAAGGCGTTGCCGACTCCTAGTTTCGAGCACAATGTGCCACGTTTTAATATCTAATAATTTTGTATTTTCAAGCACAATAAGCGGCGCCGTCACCGTGCGTGTTTTGTTGGGGCGCCGCGACGCCGTGAATGCGGGGCCCCCAACTGAATAATAGATCAAAGCATACGTACCGAACACAATGCGTCGGTGAGGCGCGGATAGGAATCCGACAATGAAAATTCCGAGATGAACGAGATCGATTCGGATATTTCTTTATCCGAGGTAACGCGCGTTCTTAATCGACCGTCATAATCCGTTCATACCACGCGGATGCTTCGAAAGAAGTAATGGGCGCGGCGGAGGCGGTGGGGGTTAAGTATCACCAGTGGTTAAACCCTGTGAGGACCGCTGGAGCGCGAATCACAGCACTGACTCTTTAGAATAAGGTTTGCATGGCGTAATTGCCTCATTGTTGTGTGTACAGAATTTTAAGACTCGAAGATTTTTTTTTCCAGAAAGACGAAAGTAGTTTTTAACATCAGCTGTGATCCAATCTCTAGTCCTAAAAGACATGTATCGTATTTTATTCATCAGTTGACATTTGAAGAATGTTATTCTAGAGAAAAACATTTTTTTTCAACATGGGTTAAGACGGGGAGTTATTTACCAGATAAACAGTTTATGCGAAATTTCATTTTGTACGAATACTGTCAAAAAAATAAAGCAAGGAGTAGAAATAAACATATTTGCGACACATTTCGAAAATGTTTAACTGGCCGGCAATTCCAAAGGTGGTTTAAACAACTTAAAAGCCGTAATTTTAATCAAACAAACCACCCTCAAATTAAACAAGTATTGAAAGTGGATGATGGGATATTGCGTAAATAAATCGAATCGAATTTAACTCTGAATATATGCTAATTAGCTGATAAGCTTCTAGTCTTCAAAATCAAAGTGACAGGTGACAAAACCAACCCCTCGAGCGGATCTAACTGTTAAAAATGCTTTTGAGTGTACTAAGGGATGCAACAGACATATTTATGTGGTAATAAAATTACGAACGAAATATCCTGTGTCCATTTCGAAAATTTGAATTCAGCAAACGGGCTTAAGAAACGAGTTTTTTTCATCAATATTCAATTTTATTGGAACACAATAACGCCCGATTCCATACATCGAAGATGACAAAATAAAATAAAGGAGCTTAGATGAAAAACTATATACATACACCCATATATTCCTAATGGGGTCTTCAGATTAACAATTATTTAAATCTAGCTGAAAAAATCGCACTATAGAAGAGTGAAAAAATGCTTCAAGGGCTACCTGGTATTTGAATTTATTAAATTTTATTCGGACTGTATTAATAATTTGTAAAATAGATGTGAGGAAATTGGGTCTACCGAATGAGAATACGCTGTGTTGATGAAAAACAAATTTTGATCTAATTCTTTCATTAGCTCTTTCCACTTTTAGTCGAATCTATGACTTGCTTTCATTACATTTTTCTTTTAATTTATTAAAAAAGATATTTATTGAAAAAATGAATACGAAGCATCTATAGCGTTAGATCTGATATCGGATTCAACAAGAGACATTATTTTTTTGAATTAAATAAAAAATACTCCGTGGGCCAATACGCAGCCCACGGAGTGGAAAAGGTTAAAAAACCGCGTTTGCGTCGGGTTTAAATTAATTGAGAAAGTCCTAAACATCTAAATTATATCTTTGACGTATCTTGACATTAATGCTTATTTTATTCCAGACTCTAATAAAATTATGCGTGATTTTATCTGTACGGAAATTTTTAATTGTGGGAAAAAATACGAAAAGAATTTCTGATTAATGCATCGGCCTCCGTATTCGCCGGAAATGGTTCTTTGCTACTTTATCTTATTACCGAAGATAAAAAAAAACCGCGATAGCACAACGTATTGCCAACATTGATAAAATAAAGACAGAATCGCTGAAGGAACTAACCGCCAGATCGAAAATTGTGTTTCAAAAGTGCTTCGAAGATTGAGAAAAGCATTGGCACAAATCTACAATGTATCAAATATTGATGAATAGATTAAGATTTTTTAACTACTTTTGCTCCTTAATATAATTAAATCCAAGAAATACCGCAATACATTTGATCTATCCTAATTTATTATTTAATAAGTTAAAAGCTCAGCTTTTAAATGAATCCGTAATAGAAAAACTTAATTTGTGTTATATTAATATATCGCCAAATTTCTTTTCTATGCGCCGGAATTATTATTTTACATCCAGTTCGAGTCAAAATATTTCGATAAAAAATACGGATCTAAAATCCTGACCAGGTACTGCATATATTAAAAATCTGTCGCTGGGGTGAGGCTTAATATGATATTAAGTATAAATATTATTATTTTGGAATTTAGAAGCATTGCTAGTAACGCAATATTAATTGCATAGCCGAAAATTAAAAAAGTCTCAATTGATAGTCCAAACCTAATCATTGCATTATATTTTTAAAAAAATAAATATTTTTTTTATTAATTAAAAATTTCCTGAAATTAAAATTAGATTAGGATTATTAAGAGAATAGCATTACATACGCATATTTAATCCTTAAATCTGTGAACGTACCGCAGTATTGATATATTTTTAATTAGTAGGCGTAAGTTATTCGCTCTCGTCTAAATTTTTATCGCATTAAGTGTAAAAATAACAAACCTAATTTAATTTAAAAAGATATGCAAAAAATATTAATTGGCCGATTTTTAAATAGTATTTAAAATAATTGATATAATCACGGCGAAGGTTATCGACGAGTGGGCTATCGCTGGATTTTAATAATTGGTACGCTGCGGTGGTGGTCACCACCTGCCTCGTTTTAATCCTCGACGTAATTTTCATCCATAGAGTACCTCTATCATTCGAATTAATAATTCTGTTTAATATTTCATGAATACAATCGCTGCATTACGAAACGTTACGTTGAGTTAATCTCATCACTAAAATCTGAAAAAAAATTTAAAGCATTAATTTGGAAAAGCGTATCATTCATTCACACGACTGCTGCGTTATCGACAAAAAAAAATTGCACATAATCGGCATGCATTATGTATCGATTGATCGTAATTGATTAATTAACATACATTTCGCGCCATTTAAAAAAATATATAATTATTTAATACTAAATCTTAGGTGTATGCGTAAACTTTTCCTAGGGACGCGTGCAGATCAATTGCGGCACGGACCCGCCCACCAATACATACGTTTAATAAGAAAAAAAAACATTTTCTCCGAATCACTTGGCGAAAACTTTTCGCATCGAAACTACGTCACTGATCGTCCGAAATCGAACGAAAAAATCGGTAAAAACTGATAATTAAAATCCGAGGTTTAAATGTACGCGGATTAGACGCCGGACGCGTGTGCGAAACGTTGCGGATCCGAAAATGCGCAAAGTTATCGCGCGCCCGTTTCGACGCGTCCCGTCAATACCTCGGCGTCGCGTAGCGTCTTTGCGATTTTTTTTTATATTAAATTAAATAATTGACTCGAGCCCCCAAAAATGTTATTTTTTGGGGGGGGCGCAGCCCCGGGCGGCGTTCCGACACGTGCCCGTACGGGCGGACTATAGGCGACTGACCGGGAAAATTTTCAACTGTGGGGGATGGAGCCCCTTTTGGTTTTACTATAGTACACCCCCACCACGATGGCACTTTGACTGTATCCTAACCCTCCCCCCTCGCCCCCGACCCTCCCCCACCCCCTCCCGCGTCTTGGGGGCCCATAGGCTCGAGTAATCCGCACGCACCGGCACGCACGGGCCTCCGGTGCTCCGCGAGTGGGGACGGACTACCACCTCAAACTTTTCCCAGTGACAGATTATTTGGCACGCAATGTGACTACGCACAGTGGGCGGGTGCGTACTACAGGAGAGCTGTTGCATGGAGCCATCATCGATTCCGATCGCCATGCCAGTGAATGAACAGCGTCTCCCTCAATTTTCATTTTCTCGAAATTCTTAGTGGAAATCCTCCTAAATCATACAGATACATCATACAATTACGCCAGCTCGGAGCAGTAAGCGATCGGAAGAAGTGATGTCCGACGAATGCGGAGGCTGAGGTATCATAGCTATGCTGAGTTTAGCTTAAAAAATCATTGTAAACCTACAATAACGTGTCATTGCAAAAACACACAGGCAAAAGAAAGATTTATTTCATAGCTTTCAAGTAAATATCGTGACCATTTTAATTCGCTACTTGACGAGAAGTTATCATTGTATATAGAAGGGTGAAAATGAACTCACGTACAAAATTAAAATTGCGACCTTACACAAGGAAAATAAAAATTCCAGAAAAATTGCAGCATCGGTGAACTTTAGTTAATCTACACTGATTTAATTTATATAGAAATTTCAAGAAACTGGATATGTACAGTGCAAAAAAGTAACAAGACTAAAGCGGAAGAGAATCGCTCCAGAAGATCGTCTTTTAAAAAGGTTCTGCTCAACCAACTGATTTAAAACTGCAATGGATATAAGTACAGAGTTTACCGGAGGTGGAGGAATTGAAGTCAGTAGTGAAATGGTACGGAGAAGGCTCAGGAAATATAGTTTTATGGCAAGATCACCGGCGAAAAACCATTTCTCCTGAAACAAATACATTCCAAGACTTACCTGGACTAAAGAGGACTGGAGGAAATTATATTTTCGGATGAAAGCAAATTTAACTTGTTTAGCTTGGATGGCATTCAGTATATAAGGAGGAAAGCAGGAGAAAATTTGACGAAAAATGTATCAGGCCAACGTTGAAACATCCAGCAGAAAAAATTGTTTGGAGATGCTTTTCATACTATGGAATCGGAAATTTACTATTCGATGGAACCGTCAATGCAGAAGTTTTTAAAATAATCTCTAATGAGAACCTTGTCCCATCCATTTTAGTTATTAATTTAACCATCTAACATTTCTCTTTCCGGCTGCTAGAAAGATGTAAGTTTGATTTAAACAGAGAGCGAGGAATAAGAACTTTACTTCAACATTCAATATAGACTAAAATGTGTTCCAAAGATTTTGCATCAACGCCTATGGTCAGGGAAACTCAAAAGTGGCTCAAGAATAACCTTTTTGAGCATGTTATTCCTGATATATAGCCTCTAAACTCCCCTTACTGCAACTCTCACTAATAATGCCGTAAGACATCCAAGATTTATTTCCTGAGGTTATAAAAAGGTATTTAATGAAAATATGAGTTTGAAAATGTTTATAGGTTCGGAAGTAGATATTGATTACTTAAAAAAAGTATGCGAAGAACTCATACCCATTGCCTACATTAAAGAATTGATGCACAATTGAGCGTAAAGTATGTAAATATTCCAAATAAAATCACAATCATAAATTATTATTTCATCTTGTAGCACTAGCCGCACGAAACGTATCGCCATAATTTAAGTTATCAGATATTATATTTTCCTTTTCCACTTCAACCACAATTACTCTAGAAATTTAATGCGGCGTCTGAGAAATGAAGAACAAATGTAAACAAAACGTTTGACGGGAGCAGTTCTTAAAAGGGATGGAGAGAAAATGCGAGGAGAGTTTAAAGAGACGATAATCCAGATTAAATCAGAAGAAAGCTGTAATATCACAACAGTAATCTTTCGAATCAAAGATTCTTACAACGGCAGCGAAGCAAGAAAAATTATAAAAAAAAATAAAAAGATTAGTTATTATAAAACCGAGTTAAAAATAAAAATATAAACCAAATTATTAATCTCACATAATAAATGGTTGATAATAACTGTTTTTTAACTACAATTCCAATAAAATAAATATAAACACTTAATCCATTCAAATATACAAATTTTTCAATAAAAAAAATACGATTCGAGTATCACCATGGCGTCGTGTTGAATCAGTAATGGCGTGTAACTCAAGATTATTGTCACACGTGATTCCACGCATATCACATGTACTACACGTATTAGTTTATGTCTCAATAAACCCTTGGATTTTTATTACTATATACGGTACATACCATAGATCTTGAAGAATCAAGTCGCAAAACAACGAGACATATTGCTCTCCTAATTTGTTGCCATGCTTAATCGGATGATATAGACGCATACCCTCATTTAACACGGTTTAACATGAAAACATTGCGTCATTTAAATCTGTGTTTAATAAAATATACAAATACGAATTTATTTTAAAAAAAAGCTAATACATATAATCACTACCTACTAGGTCTTGCATTACCAGTTTACCGGTTTATCGGTTTACCGGCAAATCGCTAAAAACGCACCATCGGTAATTACCGGAAATGATTTTATCGCGAATTAAGGATAGATACAGGCATATTATCACGGAAGTTTATTGTAGATATGCATGCGGAATAGTGTTTTGTTTTTCGACTCTGGCAACATTACACACACAGTTTGGTACTAGTCACTGTGGTGGTGATCAACACAAGATGAATTCACTGAAAAGGGAACTATCAGTTGAAACACTGACCAGTACTTCAAGTTATCTCCATACAAAATCTAAAATTATGAACTGTATTAAATCAATTGATTAAACATTACCCTCAGTTATATCTTGGATGGTAGCAAAAGTTGGAATCTGTTTTAACACGTTTTGTACATCTTATGATTTAAGAAAATTACTTAATGGGAAGGGATTTAAAGACATTAAAAAAGTCTCCCAATACAATAAGAAAAATTGTCTTAGATTATGGAACAAAAATACGTAATTTATTAATAGACGATTTTTTAGCAATGACAGAACGAGTTTTTAGTGTTACAATGGACGAATGGACATCGATAAAAAATCGTCGGTGTATGAATGTGAATTTGCATGTCGGATCATTTGGATGTCGGCTGAAAAAATAATCGTGTATGTAGAACAGTGGTTCTTAACCTTGTTGGAGGTACTAAACCCCACAAGTCTCATATGGGCTTTCACCGACCCTTATATCTTACGTCGTATATTTTTCATAATATCGTACAATAAGTTGAATGTGTTTTGTCCTCCGCCGAGCCCGGGAGACTAACTCACCGAACCCCTGGGGTTCGATCGACCCAGGTTAAGAACCACTGATCTAGAAGAAAAGTTATCAGGATTCACCATTAAAATGGCATAATATTGGCAATACAACCGGTAAAACAAGCTGTAGAAGCTCTATGTTGTGAAGACATAAATCTATATACAGCCGACATAACATTAAAATTTATGCTTGATGAACTGTCTAAATACAGTTCTTTTT
>JAGXCT010035951.1:4939-36039 GCA_022495035.1 Philopotamus ludificatus | reverse complement strand
TGACTGTATGTGAATGCGACCGCGCAATTGGGGGATTTGCGGCGAATATTTCAACACAGCGCGTAATTCGGAGTAGTGTAATTGGGGGTTCCACTGTACATTGCATTTAAGTTTGTCTGTGTAAATCAAAATCGTCTTTTTGTTACGCTTTATATAAATCCTAGAGTGCGAGAGAAACGTGCGAATATCACGTGCTGCGAAACCCAGTCTTCGGCGAGACATCGCCGAGAGTGTTGTCTTTTGCGCGTCATATTGATTAGTAAAAAAATCAAAAATATCGACCGAATTATGTAACATATTATGAATAACTATTTTTATTCTTAAAATAATCCATTTTTTAAAAAAATATATAGAATAGAATAGAAAAATATATAAAAATATAATAGATATCTGAGAGACCCCCCCTTCGGACGACGCGGTTGTTTTTGAGCCGCTATGACGGATGGTATTGAGAGAAAAAAATACGGTTAAATCCAGGGCTTCGAGCCGTTATTTTTTCTAAATGGTTTTCGATTACGGTGCAATTAAAAAATATTTATCTATCCGATTCCGGATTTCGTTTCAGGGAAAATAAAGGTTAATTTCGATTTACGGGTTCAGCTACGATCGATTATATTTTTAATATGGTTTTAAATGATGCCACGTAATATGTAAGATTTAATTAACAAAAATCCATAAAAAGTTTAACTAGAATATACAATACAATAAAGCCTCTTATAGCGCTCTCTGCTATATTGCAGTTTTCTATAGCGAGTGTAACAATCCCATAGTGCTCTCCTCTAGAACGCTGTATTCTGAAAAATGCTAAATTTTCCATGTCAAATTACATATTTCATAAATATGTAATATTATACATAAATATACGCATTGAAAGAATATTTTCGAGTAGATTTTTGTCCCAAAATTCTGTTTTTTACTTCTATTACTCTTTGACGTATTCTGCTGCGACTGGCAGATCATCATAAAAAAACACTCCAACAACATTAAATTAATCAAGTAAGAAAATATGGTTATCTTCTCTAGTTATCGAACAAATTATGGCAAAGAAAGACAACATACACGGTTTTAATACATTGTAAACTCTTGAACCATTATTGTTATATTACAGTTATTTTTTTATTATTAAAAAAAACTTTATATCCACCTATCGTATGCTTTACTTTATATCGACTAAAATAAAATAAATTAACTACAGCGTTCAATTTCCTGTCTCGCTTATTGGTTCTTCCGATATACATTGGGTCAATGCCATTTGGTTGACAACAAAAAATAACACGTGCATATGAACATACTAAAAATAAAATAAGCCATTTAAAAATATGAGACTTAAAAAAAAGTCCTAATCCCTGATTTTGCATGAGCGCCTAGTCACCTTTAGCGTGATCGCAATCACTGCGCTAAATTTAAAACTATCCCAATGCTATCCTCACTACTCTAAAAAATATCAAAATCGTTTTTCGGCCAGTTATCCCTACGAAAATTTAAAGGGGAGAAGGATAAAATCCAATTTAGATCCCATAACCTCCTGCCACACTTCTTGAGCGCACTCCCATCTTTTTAGTTCATTCACTATATCCCTTTTTCTTAAATCCAAATCCAAAGGAACATAATCCAAATCAAGTAACTAATAATAATTTATTTCGATTATCATTAACCTGGCTAGGTTGTTGGAATATATTGGGTTTTTTTATTTTTTTCTAATAACTCTTTTAATATAAGTCACGTCACAAACTTGTTGTATTTGTCTAAAAAAAGTCTAAAGAATAAATATCAGGTTGTTCTGAAAGTAATTTCCTTTTTTTATGAAAATAAAAGACGATTTTTTTATAGTGAATAAATATTTTATTGAATTATATATTGTCCATTTTCTGATCAATATCTTTTGCGATCTTTCTGGCAGTAGCATGATTTCACGCTCATAAGATATTTGTTTTTTACTGGCGAAAAATTTAAAGTAAAGGTTTTACCGTCTAAAAATTTAGAAATTTCAAGCTGTAAAACCTTTTGGCGAGTTAACAAACTTGTATGAGGTCTCGCATTATCTTGGGTGGAACACTACACATTTTCTATTGATCAATTCTGACCTTTTCTGTTTAAGTGAATCATTCAATTTGTCCAGCTAATGACAGTACACTTCAGAATTGATCGTTGTGTTGTCCGGTAGAAGCTCAAAATAACGATTCCTTTGAAATCCCACCAAACAGATAGCATCACCTTTTTTTGATGAATATCGGCTTTCGAAGTGCTTTGGGCCGGTTCATCTTTTTACTCTATGATCTCTTGAGTTTAACATCGTTGTAGACAACCCATTTTTCGTTCCCAGTGATGATGCGCTTCAAAAATTGATCATTTCCATGATGTTTGAGAAGCAAATTACAAAAGTTAACGCGACGGCACAAATTTCTTTCCGTAATAACATGAGGAACCCATATGTCGAGCTTTAAGATTAAACCTAGGCGTTTCAAATGATCATGAACGGTCGAATTCTATCAATTTAATCTCTCAGCGATCTCACGAGTTGTTATTCGCCGGTTTGCATCAATTAATGTCTTTATTGTGTCTTCATCAGCTTCAACTGGAGAACTTGGTGCATCTTCAACATCAACATTTCCGGTCGAAATTTTGCAAACCAGTTTTGGCACTGGCGTTCAGTCAATACATCTTCTCCACACACATCGGATATTTTTTTTCTTGCTTGAACCAGCATTTTTAATATTTGAAAGGGTACCCAACCAAAAACTACTGCGTAGAATCGATCGAACTTCTTCATAAGATCAGCTGTCCAAATATATTTATTATTATCATTATGCGGTGTACAGTTGTCTATGAAAAAATACAATTAAGTCCTCTGTTGGGAATAAATTGAATGACTTTCCGAACAACCCAATATTACAAATAATCATTGTCCTTAATCGTCTGCAATTGCGAAAAAAAAATAAAAACAACAATATTCGCATCTGTTGCTACGCGCGCGATGTTTTTTCTCGCTCGCATCCGATACGATGTGCCGATTTCGAGTAAAACGTCCGATTGACACGTGCGACGATAGTACAGTGTTCGGTGAGACATCGTCGAGAGCGTTGTTATTTACGCGTCATATTGATTAGTTAAAAAATAAAAAAAATCCACCAAGTTATAAAGCATATTATGAATAACTATTTCTTAGAATAATCCATTTTTTATTTCACGACGCGGTCGTTTTAAAGCCTCGGTGATGAATGGGTTATATATTTTTTTTTATTAATTTTAACAGTTTAGAACAAAATATAACATCCGAAGTGATATCTGATGAAAAATAACAGAGCCCTATTCTCAGACCCGTATATATGAACAATAGGAAGAAAATTCAACAGTTGCAATGTAGCAGCATTTTTTTGCACTCAGCAAAGAACTATATAGTTCTTTTGATACGTTTTAAGGTATGAAGTATTGCCTTACAATCGATTATAAAAGTTATAATAGAAGCGTAGCTGAACACAAGAAAGCTCTCAAAGTCACGGAACATCTACAACTGGACCTGTCTCGGAACGGAGGAACTTTTTCTCTTGCTGTCATACATTTTTATAGTTACATCGGAAAATGTTGCTACTATTTTCACACAGTCCGATTTTTCCTATAGTGCCATTGTATTGCACAGCCTCCACCATTAAATCGTCATTGGCCAGGAACGTAGGGGGGATCGACGAGATAATTACTGTAACATGCGAAACGAGCAATTGGCACGTTAATTGGATAATTAATAACTCAAATGAATGTGCTATGCAATTTGTCAGTATGTGACGGCATCAATGCAAAAATATATTCGCGTCCATTGTATATTGTTCGAGAGAGGTGATTTTGGTATTTCGCGTTTTCAGCAAAAATTTAATGCGACTGAAATTGTACGAATTTAAATAGCAGCCAATTTCAAATTCAAACACTACTACAATGCGATGTATTATCCGTTCAATTCGTGAAAATGTACCAACCTAATCTCATTTCACACGGTTAATTGTTAATTTTATTCTAAGTAATCATATAATAAAAATACAATTTTCATGTACCGAATATAATAATAGCTTAAAAATTAAAATTAATTAAATCATTAAAAATAATTAGCACATTAAAAATGGACTCGTCCTTAACAATACGATGGTAAGCTATATATATAATAGAAAAATATGTTATATTAACCATTTTCACTATTTTATCCGGACGTTCTGAGCATGATTTTGTTTTCCAGCAATTCGTATATCCATAAATAAGCTATAGACATTTTTCTAGAATTATTAAAAAAATAAATTAAGATTGTTTTAATATTTTTTAGCTGAAAACTCATCACAATTTCATTCATAAATAAGACTCCATTCCACTTCCGCAAGATTAGAGAGTAGTCCCCGAAATTAAAA
Source organism: Philopotamus ludificatus (assembly GCA_022495035.1). NCBI lineage: Eukaryota > Metazoa > Arthropoda > Insecta > Trichoptera > Philopotamidae > Philopotamus > Philopotamus ludificatus. Next base: position 31,651 of record JAGXCT010035951.1, on the reverse strand, counting down.
CGAGGGCGTTTCTATGAGTCATAATAAATATGGAGTTTATCAAGACCACAATTCTGGAATAACATTTATACGAGAAATACTTCGATGTGAACGTTTTTTTAATTTTCTTATCGCTGCTCCTCGAAATTATATCAAATCCTCGTCAAAATTTTCATAAATACAACAATTTTTTTGGGGGATTTAATTGATCGTATATTTTCGGGGGACCAAGATGTAGTCGCGTATTTTATAAAAATACAAAAAAATATTTATTTCACTTGTTTTTATATATGTAATACCATAATTTGTAGTTCCCATCATTGGCTGCAAAAAAAATCATCAGCTTTTTAAATAAACTCAAATAAATAAATCAAAATACCGCATTTATAGAATGTGCATCATAGGACTGAAAGGGTAATAATCGGATGGAGAGTATGGAGGGTTTGGTAGCACCTCCCAGTCCTGAAATTTGTCACAGCTCCGATAATTCATCAATGGTTAAACGTGGATCTGATTCGATCAAAGATTTCCACAGGTCATCATCAAATTTGGAGGAAAATCCATATTTAGGCGCATCCTTTAAATTTCAATTTCCCGATTTAAACTTGCGAAACCAAAATTGGCATCTACTACAGTTAGCACTTGACGGTGAACTTCGTTAATGGATTTAGTGGTCTAGCTTTGAATGCCTTTGTTGTACAATAGTGGCATACGATGTCCAATGTCGCATTTTTCATATTATAGACATGCTATGTCCATAACAATAAAATATTAAAACTATTGCAAAAGAATAATGTTAAATAACTCTAGGTTTTATTTTTAACAGGGATGATTACTTTTATCGTGTCAGGATACAAACTAAACTCAAATAATACGCGTTAACTTTCTGATATATTATAAAAAATACAAAAGGCAGGAAGAAAGCCCATGAAACAAAAAAAAATCTTTAATCGCCCAAAATGTGATCATTACAGATAACGAATCGTAATCAAATCTTAAATGCAACCCCCCAGAGCAGAAATTAAATATGTAAAGGACTCCATGGTATATTCCAATGAAAAAATTCCAAGACAAAGAAAACGAACAACATTTTTTAAAATAATATGTCAATCAAATATTTTTTTTTGCCAAAAATATGATTTTTGCTCAACTCATTGGCTACGGGGGTTGTAGATTCATCGTCTTTGATTTGATTAAAGTTTAATATTTACTGAAAAATGAACACAATTTAAGAACTTATTTATTCAACATTCAAAATATCATGTTAAAACCGCGTTTTATAAAAATTCCAAAAAGTTTGGTGACTGTATAAGATATAAATATTTTTTTGCATTTACTATTCAGTAAATGCTGAAGTTCAAGTAGGTAAATTTTCGGCTCAATATCTAGATTAAGAGTTTTTTTTTGTAATGAACGAATGCGCCTCATATTCAATCTGTTTATTTACAGAAAATGCCTTGGAGTTGCTGAAAAGATTTATCCTTTCCAGTTTATTCTATCACAACTAATATATTTCTATTCATCAAAAATATTTTTTATCTGCTGCAGGAAAAGATAACGCTAAAATTTCTAGCGATGATAATTTTTTCTCATTATCCCCGCGTCGGAGGATTCGTTTATTATTTAATTTAATCTGAAACCTAAAATTATTCTACGTAATTAAATAACAAAACACATAAAATACCGCACTTGCTCTATAATATAATCAGTTATAGTACAAATATAGCAAATTAAATAGTAATTAATAAGCATAATACGTCGAATCATAAGTTATTCTTTCGTACATACAATCGCTGATATTTGGAGGCTTGGTTAAGAATTAGTTACGTCAATGATTTTTTTTTCAATACTTGAAACCTTCCCATTCATGAAAACAGAATAATAACAATGTAATCGATTTTAGTTCTTTTATATGATATTATCCATTGCTTGACATTATTATTTAGATTATTTATTATTATTAAAAATGATAATTAATTTACACTGATTGGATAGTTTGAGAGTATATTTTTATTACAGGAAAGACTGAAAATAAAGTATTGAAAAACTGAAACTGTAATTATGATACTGTTAATCCACTTAATAAAAAATATTTTTCCTTCATACTTACATAATAAATAAACCCATAGAAAATACGGCAAGGCAATCGCTTTATTATATTCCACTCTACGTGCTCTTACAATATTTTTCAATCTCTCTAAGAATTTTCTCTGTTGAAAATTCCGACTCCCGAGCCGACCTATGCCACTGCAGTTTCCCTTTTATCGCATTGGCCCAACTACTCCATTTCTTCAAAGGCTCGGCTCCCGGTTTATTTTTCACTCAAAGAAAAATATGGTTTTAAATTGTGGAGAGTTATTACATGCGGACTTGCCTTTGAAAAATAGCGGAAAAAATGGCAGAGAACCGCTCAATTATACCGACTCGGAAAAATAATTAAAGCATATCATTATTCGCGAAGATTTTTCTTGATTCGCGACCGAATACTCCACTTGTGTGTGTGTGGCTATTTAACGTGCAAAAAATGGATACGCACAAAAGTGGTTAAAAATATTAGATTAAAAAGAGTGAAATTTCAATGAGGCGAAACCTTTCATGACAATAGAATTAAAATACGCCAGGTCCCAACTCTTCCCCGCGGATAAAAGCGGGCCGATAAAAAAAATGATAATAAAACGGATATTTTTTTAATTTTACCATTTTCCACGCCCTTTGATCCTCATCGTGACGCCAGGGGTGAATGAAAAGTCATGGACGCGCGAATAAAACCGTGTTTTCATATAGCTTATCCGATTAAAAAAAATGCACAAATCGTCAATTATTCAATGCAATAGTTAAACACGATATTAATCGAATAGGACACGTGATAATCGTGGAAGAATGATTCACAATAACAACTAGAATAATAATACGAACAACGAGTATTTTAAAAATCCAGGGTTTAGAAGGAGCCGTGCTTGAATCCCGGAAAATGGAAGAGCATGGAGTGTCTTGAGGACGTAATGGGTTTTTCAACGATCAACTCAAAAATATATAAAAATTCTCTTATCCGATCCATTTAAATCAAGGGTGAGCAACCTTTTTTACAACGGGCCAGCTACAAATTTAAAAATGTTGTGCCGCATGTAAAAAACTTATACAAACACCGCGTGATGAACTCAAAAATGATCTCCTTATTAACAAAATAATTATAGTATAAAAAAATACTGAGTCAAGATATTGATGAAGTCTTCATCAATATATTGACTTTTTTATAAAATGGATTATTCTGACAATAAAAATAGTTATTCATGATACGCTTCATAATTTGGTCGTATTTTGGGTATTTTAACTAATCAATATGACGCGTAAATGACACGCACACCCGACGATGTCCCGTCGTACACTGAGGACACGCTACCGATAGACCGACCGCCAAATTTCCGTGGCACGTGTCACTAGTATACTTTTAACTCGCACTTGGCACATCGTTACGGATGCGAGCGAGAAAAAACATCGCGCCCATTGCTACAGAAACGTATATTGTTGTTTTATACTTTTTCGCAATTACGGACAATAAGGCAATGATTAAATATAATATTTATTTTTAGACTTTTTTAAACAAATACAAATAGTTTGTATTAACCCTTTCAAGGGCCAATTATTTCTAGATGATTTTTACATTTTTTTTTTAGTAACAAAAGTATATTATACATATATAAAAAAAACAATTATATTGAAACTTTGGATATCGTCGGATAACGGTTTCTTCAATCAGGAAGTGAAAAAATCAGAAAAAAAATCAGAAATGTATGAAACAATTTATATTGTTTATAATAAACTCGTCACAAAAATAAATAAATCAATAAAATTAAAAATAAAGATTACCTTGATAAAACTACTTTTCTCTCTAGTCAAACCGCGATGCACCATTACAAAACGACATATGATGGTTATGTTGATCAATAAAAAAAAATTTCTATTGCATCGTGTTGGTGACGAATTCCGCTAAATATTTTCGTCATACGATGCCACCATGGTTTTAAATAAATTAAATCACTAGAAGCCATACAACTCGCAAAAGGTTAAGTTCGGTCGTCGGCGACTGGGTCGGTGACGGAATTTGGCGTTGCTTCGTTGCCATTAACGCTCCGGGACCGGTCCGCGTTGGTGCGGAATTTTCGTGAGCGGTATTAACCCGGCTCGCACTGGCATGGGTTCACGAACATGTGTTTGTCTATTGCGCTGCAATGAGCTTTCTTTTGGGGTTCGACTCGACACGGTTTCATTCGTTGCTCTGCGTGCCCTTTTGGTAACATGTATGATGTGTGTTTATTTGTGGCTGAAGCTTGTCGGCGGAATAATGGGTGTTGGATCGAAGCCGGTGCTTGCATTGACTGTGACGAGATTTGGGTTTTGTTTATCCATTCAACAAAATAACTTTTTTGGAATATTTATGTGCTACATAAAGATATCTATTTGTTTTTTATCGTCTAAAATACAATAAATCATCATTTTCACAGCTCGAAAATTTTATTTCTTATCTAAATATTCTAATAATCTAATATAAGTTTACTATACGTATAATGCTTCTTTTGACCAAATTGTCTCCGGTAGGAAAAAATTGGCATTTTTTATGGATCCGCGCAAAATCGCAAGATAGATAAAAAGATGCGGGTTTAGGTGTAAGTTTCGCCTGAAAACAGCGGGTGCTTGAGTGTTAATTGGTATAATTTGCAGATATAGACGACACGCTTTCAGTCAAAATGTAAAATCTTTGAGGGGCCGCACGAGAAAGTGTGGCGGGCCGCGGTTTGATCACCCCTGATTTAAATTATAATTTATATTGCCATCTGATTTCTTTGACTTAAATAAATTTAAACATCGCTGAAGCGATGAGTAAATATATATATAATAATAATTAAAAATATTTTTTTACGTTTACGAATAAAAATATGTGATATATTATATAATGATCGACCGTGTAAATCGAGGGATATAAATATTTATATTGTGTTGACTGTGCATATCGCAAGAGCTTCAATATGTACGTAAGCCATTCAGTTCGGTTTTTCAGACTTGTCCTTTTTTCATGAGATAGCGTGGGTGAAGCACCCATTTTCTTCTCCGAAGAGGCACTAGACTCGGTGAGCCATCGACTATGTAAAACTAGAAGTCCCATACACTGCACAATTTTATTTTCTCACTACTCCACCTTTTTTTATTCGCGTATCTTGTTGTGACAAAACAGACGACGATCCGTTTCAGTCAATTCCTGAAGGAATATTGACAAACAGAACGAAAAAATGTATTTACATACTTGTGTACATACAAATATAGTATTTATGATTTCATCTCAGATATATTTTTCGAGAATATTCATTGAAACATAAACACGATATCATCCAATATATACAATCTATTTAATTAATGCTCTATCTACAATAATAATGTAATTATATTACAGTACAACAATACGAGTATTATTCAAAATATGGAATGTTATGACGCCGCGCCTTATAAAAAAAAGGGCGTTGACGTTCGTGCTAATGATTTGGAGCGCGGGCGTCATACAAAGGGTTGGTAAACAAGTTTCTTTGCACTTGTCAATCGATACACATATCGTCATGACATATTGCAATGAAAATATTTGCATTTCGATCAAATGACACATTTACGTATTCATTAGTCCAGAGCTTTTTTTTATTTGACTTTGTTTTTAAACGGAAAGACCGGTTATTTATTATTACTCGCGGGTTTATTTATGTTTCGATGGCCGATATCTCACTACACCCGTTCCTCCTATAACAGGACACTTATAACACAAAAATATACACGTCTCTCTATTATTGAAATATTATTTTTACAATAAAAATAAATAAGTATCCAGCACATGGATCAAGAAATAATTCTAACATTTAAAACGTATTATACTTGTCAAATATTTAAAAAAGTTTTATATATTAGGTGTAGTAAAAAGCCATGTCGTATTTTCAAAGGGTAGTTTTAGAATCAGTTGTTTTTTTTAGTCCTTTTAAGAGCGACGTTATTTATTGTGCTTGTTGAGATTTGTCTTCTGCCTTGTGTTTACTACAAAAAAAAAAAATACCTGAATTATAGCCCGTAATGGATTTAATTTGTTCCTTCAGAGGATCATTTGCGAAACTGCATACTCTTTCAGGTTCACTCCAAGAAAAACGCAACTATCGCTACAAGAAAAATTTGCGACATTTATAGAGACGTATTAGATGTCAGAAATAGTCACTGAAGAAAATGTTGTACCACCGATAGAATAGATTGTGATATTGGTGGAAAAAGATTTTATTACTTGGTGTAAGTGTGGACGTGAGTACGTGCTTTAAACGAAGATGCACTAGTCAATTGTTGGATAGGCCTACCATGATTAATGACGTAGAAATTAGTCTCAGAGAAGCAGCTACATGTTTTACATTAACACTTAAGGACCCGGTCCCGCGTTAGTGCGGAAATTTTCGTAAACGGTAAACACCCGCTCCCGCACTAACGCGGGTTCACACAAAACGTGCTATCTAATGCGCTACAAAAAAAGTTTCTTTAAAGTTTTACTTATTGATTACAGTTTCATCTACTGGGTTCGCATGCCCTTTGTAAAATATATGACATATGTATTTATTTATGGTTAAAAACTGTCCTTGAAATAATAGATTAATTGGATCGAAAACTTTCCAGTACTTACACATTGACTGAAACGAATTTAGATTTTTGTTTATTTTCTTTTTAAATAATGTATTGTATTTAAAAGGATAACAGATTAAACAATAAATGTTTCGTATTGATTATCAAAATTAAAACTATTTTTTTAGATTCGTAAAATAAAATTAATGTGAGTGTATTAATAAAACATAGCATTATAGGAGGGGTTACTGTACAGCAATTCTCTCTGTATTTTTACAAAGTTGGAAAATACGGAGACTAAGCCAACAAAAAGGTGTTATATTTTGGCAATGGAAACACTAGTAAGTTAAAGTAAATCAATTGCTACAAATATGGGATGAATTGCATTCCTCCAGAGTCTCAATTTCAGAAATGTCGATTGACGTAAACTCAAAAAATCACACAAACATTAGTAATCATTAGTTTTAAATAATAGATATTTTAGAGATCCACCTAAATAAACTACAAAAACTAAATAATGATATAAATGCCCACTAAATTAAAATCCTCCCTAACCAGTACAGTTACATTTAAAGTGCATCGGAAAATCAATAGTATTTGAAATAAACAAAGATGAATTGAAATAATATACTTAATCCTTCATATTCGCCAATTATTAACTTTTCAGATCCATGAAGCACATCCTATAAGATTTTCATATTAAGCCCACAAGCTATTCTTTCAATTGAAAAAGTTACAAATTAAATATTTTAACATGTCGCTTCAGTTTAAAAAAAACTAAAATGTAAAGTCAAATGACGCTGAACCGCGTCCTTTCATGCTAATCTTGAGTATTAAATTATTAATGCTCGTACCAAGCACCTTGCGACCTTGCTGCGCCAAGGTCAAAATTACAATAGGGATGACACAACCTTGCTTCGTCTAAATTTCATGATGAAATAAATTATTCTTTTAATTGGACATTATTCTCGTCAAGAGATACCGGCTCTCTCGTCATGGAAGCACTGTATGTTTTACTAATAAATTCATGGTTATGAATTATTCCAAACCATGTAGTGTAACCAGTGCCATAGAGAGAGACGAAGAGGGACAGACATACATACGAGAGTAGGACGGCAGACGTGCAAATACCTTTGTCAAATATTAATGGTATACACATGCTCGCTTTACCTTCATGGCATAATTTTCATGTACTGAAAATAATAATAGTTTACGATATTATAATTCACATAGAGATGGTGAGCATATTTTATATTTACCAAATCCTTTGAGTTACACGTTTGATTCGTCTGCGTTCAACCTTAAAAATTATATTTAAAAATACGTCGGAAAACTCTAAATCCTAAGAAAAACTTTAATACGAATTATTAGTAATATTTGATAAAAATTCAAATAATTTCGATGCAGTAACAAGGAAATGAGACACAAAAGAAAAATAAATATATAGTCCGGAAAATTGTTAATTATTATTAAGATTTTCAAATATTTCTAAATAAAATAATATAAACGTATTGAAGTTTAAATATTTATTCGCGCAATCTAGCTTTCAGAGTATATCTCGAATTTCATTCACACTCTTACAAATATTTTTTAAAATGCTTGAAACCTTCCTGTTAATGAATCAGAAAACTTTCTTGAAATATAATCAGTTTAGAAAGTTTTGCGATTTTTTTTTAGATACCCTTAATGGACCAAATGGCGAGTGTTTATTAAAGCGAATGAATAATTGGCCTATTTATTACACTAATTTGGTAATAAATATGACATATTATTAATCGTTCTGTTTTTAATAAACGATTTATTGGCTCGAGATATTTTAAGCGACCTTTAAAAACACGATATATCGGCTCGATAGTATTAAAAATGAATTGTAAATAGCTGAGTTATGATCGATTAAAAAAAATCATCATATTCAATTTATTTTTCAATTACAAAAATGCACTTTTTAGTAACCATAATTTATTACTGATTGTTAAAATATGCCCAGAACATTACAGGAGAGATGTATTGTATCAGCATAATTTTTTATTACGATAAATGAGTCGAGAAACGCCAACATTTTTTTTATTTATAAAAGTTTTATTAAATACAGTAGCGAAAAGAAAAATGATTTCAGGTAAAATTCATGATCAAAGAAAGGAGTATGATTTTTTTATATAAGTTACTGTTTAATAGATTACTTTACCAGAAGTTGTTATATATATTGTGATACAGTGAAGAATAATTATTTAAAAATTACTAACCCACTTAACAATACGAAAATTGGGATCTTATACAAGGAAAAGAAAATTTCCCGCGAAATTGCAGCACCGATATGGTTTATAATGATATTTAAAAAAAAACAGGACCTAAGCGGGAGGCAATGGCTCCATAAGATCGGCTTTAAAAAAGGTTCTACTAAAACAACTGATTTAAAAGTGCAATGGACAAAAGAACAGAGATCATCGAAGGTGGAGAAACCGAAATCAGTGTCGAAAAGGTACGAAAAAAGCTTAAAGAAGATGGTTGTATGGCAAGATCACTGGCGAAAAACCACTTCTCCTGAAACAAATGCACTCCAAAAGACTCCAATGGACAAAAATTTAAATACCTGGACTAAAGAGGACTGGAGGAAAATTATCTTGCCGAATGAAAGCAAATTTAACTTGTTAGGCTCGGGTGGCATTCAGTGTGTAATGAGGAAAACAGGAGAAAGTCCGACGAAACATCAGGCCAACGGTGAAGCATCCCGCAGGGAAAATGGTTTGAGGAACCGATGGATCCTCCAATGTTCTATCCATAGATCGACACCTTTCTTAAATAAACGACAGCATCTTCCAGGACGATTCTGCACAATGCCATCGGGCTGTAGTATAAAGAAAAAATCTAACATTTCCCTTTCTTATTATCAAAGATTAAAGATTTAATAGAAAAACTTGATATTTGAACATTGCCATAGCTTAGTATTTTTCCTCTAAATATTTAAAAAAATCTGTGTAAATAAATGTTCTGTATTAAATTAATCTGAATCTTCAAATCGTTTTATTTTTTGGAAATATTGATAAATTTACGCTATTTAATTAACCCTTACAGACTTGACTTTTCATTTTTGGATAAAATACACCACGATGTTCAAAAGGTCCCAGTGATAATAAAACGAAAAATAACCGTCAAAACCAACGTTCAAATTATTGTACATTGCAATGTACTCTTGGTCTGTAAGGGTTAAAGTATCCGCTGCACAAAATAAATCTATATTTTTTTTACAAATGCTAAATAACTAATATTAGAAAAAAATAACTCATTTTTTAAATGGCTACTGTATCTTTATTGACATCTTAAAAAGCAATTTATAACGCCTGAACTTTCCCATTCGCCGGACATACCCCTATGCGACTTCTTTCTATTCCTGGAGATAAAATTATCGATGAGCAACATGGATTTCGGCCTGGACGCTCAACAGTCACGGGCCTTCTTGCCAAATTTCATGTCTAAGCCAGCCGGACAAGGGTTCAAGTCGACATTCATAAACGACTTCGAAAAGGTTGAGGCTTCGATTGACCTATTTCGAAATTGACAGTCTTTGGGCTTGGGATAATTCCAGTCGCTCTTCCTCGAGTTACCCACAGAGATGGTCAATATGACATTACGACCCCAAACATCGCATATTTCACAACATTAACCTTCCGGCATACCACAATAGGGTCACCCCAGGACCCCATTATTTCATCTATTATAAATGATATTCATCGGGTCCTTCAATGTAAGTTTTCACTTTTGCAGACGATTACAAATATTTAGATCTATTATCAGTGAAGATGCCCTTTCGTTGTGCTGGATGATCGATTCCTGCACGATTGGTCATCATCGAATCGTCTCTCCACTAAGTACTGGAAAACGCCGCTAAAATGACATTTTCTCTAAACCAAAGTAGCTTCCATCATCTCTTTTAATTACAGACTCTGGCAACGCAACTCTTCCTACAAATCGTCTGTTAGAGATTCCTAGTATTTTGTCGATCCTGAATTTCCGGTAACGATGTATTTTGTTTTTTCCGATCATTCATTTGGCGTTTCTTTTATGCGATGATTGGCGACCTGGGTTATTCTGTAATGCCAATCACGCATTGTCTTTAAAATAAAATAAATAATAAATAATAATAAAAAAATCATGTAAAGAAGACATTTTACCAAAATGAAAGAGTTAAGTACAGTGTAATGTGTTTTTTATCAATCCTCGACGATAAGAAATTACTCGTAATTAAAAAAAATATACACCGCATGAAATTAAAACTACAAATTACAATAAAACCAATTTAACAGCTTTAATTTTCGAATGCATTTATTTCACGATTCGACATACGTGAAATTTCATAATATAAATGAATGCTAAAATTTGCAATAGAAATACTCATAATTGCATTTCAACGCAGGAAATGCCACACGCAGATATTTGATTAAACGTTTCGTTGCACGTAAATATTTAATAAATTGATTGAATCGCACACCACGTCCCTGCTAAAAATTTAGTTATCCCCCATAGAACTGAATGTCTAATTTGTTTTGAGAGCGTTCGCTCCCGAGTCGATCATTCGTTATCTATGTAGATCAAGAGCTAAGCCCTAATTTGATCTGATCATTTAGGCCATTGACATTTCGCAACTCATTTTTTTATACAAACAAAATAATAGTATCAAAACTTTCAAGTAATTGCACATTATATTAGGTGTACCGGAAAATAAATATTTTTTTGTCTTATTTGAGATCAGTCTGTCCTGAACACGGTGGAGTAAGCATCTTTGTAAGATTTTTTTTTATTATAGTACTGTTCCTCGGCTTTCTTTTTGTGTCATATATTTTATTTTATTTTTAAGAATAAAATAAACGCCGAGTATTTAGATATGACTTTTTTATATATGCACCAAAATTATTTGATAATAATATTTTTTTTAAATAATTCACGTTGATTTTAGTTAGATTATGCATCCACGTATAATAATAATAGTCCGGCCTGCTGAAACGCCATGAAAACACCCCGTGAAAAGCCACTGCAAACATCGAGGGACCATTTTCCGGAGACATTGAATTTTCGAAGTTGGTCGTGTTTTCGACAAATACTCACTCGACAAACAGTAAATACAGTTTAAAGCTTACTGAATGTTACGAGAAATTTGGTTGATAGAACATTTTACCAAGAATTGCGCCAATAATTACTGAATTCCACTGAAAAAATATGGAAAAGACATCATATTCCATTGATAAAATAAAACCAATGCTCATTTTTTTTTTAATACTGAATTTTATTCAATGCATTCCAGAGATAGCAGTTCGAGAATAAAGTTATTTTCTAGAATTTTTCCGCGACAAACAACTTTCAGTCATTTCCCGGCGTTTCCTGTATCACCAAATCGTATGCCGATATAATCGGAAAAGTAGGAAATTGCTTTTCTATATTTCAACGTGTATATAAATGTTGTGCCAAGACCCCTGAAAGTAATATTCAGCCGAAAAATAATAATCGTTGCATTTTTATCCGATATTAAATATTTATTCTCACTAAATACGCATGATGCATTTATTGAGAATATATTAAAATACATGTACACAGGTTTGTAAGAAATGCGTCAACAAATTCCACGAATGTCTGGAATTTCTGGGTCAGGCTATGGGTGTTTGCGAATAACTTGACATCGCTTAAGGTAGTAATATGCTTTCGCTCACCTACTCGACTGATTCATAAAGCCATTTTTCATAGTTCCATAGCTTTCTAAAGATTTATTTAATAATATAAATTATTTTATCCATTATAAACTCATATTTTTTTATTTCTGTATTAGAATATAAATTACAGTTCCATTGACATGACAAACCAAAGACAGGGAGACCTCTTAATATCAATGATGACATTTTAAACTCAATAGTGGAGTTCGATCCGAGTAAAACAACTAAGGAATTGTCACAAGACGCTTGAACTTTCTCCAATAGTTTTATAAAAACGTTTAGTTTTGATCCGTTTTTTTTAAGGATTATTACTCGGGATGAGAAGTGGGTGCTCTACGCTAATTTGAAGAAAAAAACAATGAATTTCATCGAATCAGGTAACTACTCCTGGGTCATAATTGACTAAAAATTGTACTCCTTATGTTTTTTTAGAATAATTCATTTTGCATTACTATAACCTTGTCAGATCATTATAGAAGAGGTGTATTGTGCCCAATCAATAAGCTTAAATGAGACACTACATAATCTTTTACATTCTAAAAGATTTTTTGTCAAAAAATTGAGCCACGTTTTTTCTATTTATTTATTAAAAAAATGTCTTTTATTGAATAGGATGTCAGCTCAAACCCTATGGATGTTTCTTATTCATTTTACAAATATTTTTTTATATATATTCGGAAAACAAAATTAATGAGAGTAGAACGGAGAGTCGATCATATTCAGGAAACAAGATAAATTCACGCAATCAATGATGGGGAAAATCATAGAAAACAACAGAAAATGTTTAAGAGAATATTATTATCAAGTGTTTGGTTAAATCATTTTTTTCTTGACCATGCTAGAGACTTTTTTCCTCATTTTTTTAACATTTTTAAATATGCTGGTTGAATAAAATATTTATAAAAAAAATAACCAAATCGGAAATTTATGTTAGAAAAATTATTTACCATGAGCAAAAGATTGTTCAGTTTAATAACTTCTTGATATCTTTTTTTGCCTGTAGTCTTAATTAGAATTTTAGAATTTTCAGGTCTAGGCCTCCGTTGACCGAAGTGCAAGAACATAAACGAATTTAAAAATAATTGGCAAGATTCATAAACCGGGTGCGTAGATACCTTTTAAGTGATGATATCAAAATCTGTACGAGTTCGAATGTGTCAAAAATATATTAAATATAATTAAATGTATTTATTTATTTATTAAATTAAATTCTAGAATACAGTCAAGAGTACCGTCAAGTACCTAAAGTTACTCTTGGCTGTATTCTAGAATTGTAAAGGAATTATTCATTATACAATTTTTAAATATAACCAGACAATCACAGCTCAATTTATGTAACCTATGTGAATCATTATGCAACTTTACTTTGCATTTTTTTTTAATATTTCATTTCCTTTGGATTTCAGCCGACTCTATTGACACCGAGTTACGTCCGACTCGACGGCTCCGCCTCCGAAGACAGCGGTCACAAACAGGGCGATTGCGGAGCGTCGCCGCCGCGGATGAAGGAGTATCTTGTCGGCGTCGGAAGCGGACGCCGGGAAGAAACACTTGCTTTGAAGTAACCCTCGGCCCTGCCTACTTTTCCGCAAATTAAACAGCGGCGACGCCGGCGTCGCGGGGGCGCAGTCAGCGATATGTGAAGCCCCTCGAGCCGAGCACGACTTCCTGCGGCCTGAAAGGCACGTCGAAAGTGCTCGAGAGAGCATTGCGGGTGTGGGCGCCCCGGGACCATCACTCGTTTTTCGCCCCGCGGCCCCCTTTTTGGGACCCGGGGGGCGAGGGGCGCGGTTTGGGTCCTCTCCCCCCTCCCACGTGATCGATCGTACGCCCCCGCGCCACGTTGCATCAGCGACGGCAGGGCGCGTGCGCTCGAATTGCTCACTTGCTCCAAGATGAGTTTGGCAAACAACCAAACCAGCTTCAGACTCTTCCGCTAACGAAGCGACCCTCCAAATGACGCCAAATGACAAAAAGCGAGTTTTGCAACGGCCGACGGTTGAGGGCCCCTGCCTCGAGTTTACCTCCCCTGGCCCGAAGACGGTCCGCGGATTTGATAAAAATAAGGGGCTGTACTTATTTCGTGAAATGTATTTTAATTAAAAAAATAAATAATAATGCGATCGTGTGGCAGCCCTGTTCCGGAGCTCTCGCAAACCAAAGCCTCTGTATAGAACGCATCACTGCACTATTTGATAATGAAAATAAACAGAGTACGACGGGTACGATCACATGCACTTTACATATTCCTTACTTAAGTATTGTGACGTGTCAAAAATAATTATTTTAAAATACTAACATTTACAGCAGTCGCTATAATTTCAGACTGACATACGAGATTTATATTTGATTTGACTTAGCTAATTCAGCGATTCTGTCTCCTTAATTTTGAAAAAGCGTCGTCCTTTGTTTGTTTTTTTTTTTCATCTTCGAGAGTAGGAAAAAGCCACAGAGGGAATTTTGTTTTTGCCCATTTTTTTTCAAGTAAAAAATCGTCGAATACACCAAAATACGCAAGAATCCAATGTCAAGAAACACTAGGAATAAGGGCATTAAAAATGTTCAAACACTAAAATAAACTTAGAGGTCAACCCTGCTATAACGCCGAGATAGAGTCCACGCTTTATAAACTCACCATATAGAAGACTAAGCACCCAAACAAAATTTAGAATTAAATTTTTGTACCTACTTTTTTTATTAATCGAACGAAATCATTAACTGATTGTTGCCTGGTGTTCCAATATTAGAACATTATGTTTTTATCACCACTCCAATATAAATGGAGATTGCTTCAGTCGATATCTGATAATAGTGAGGGGAGTTCCGTGCAACAATTTTTCAAGCTTAAACTTGCTTGGACAAACAATGGGTTTTTAACCCTTTCCACCCTGTTCACTTTTAGTCGAATCTATGAGTTACTCTCATTATATTATTTTTACATATTTGAAAATTAATAAGCATCCATATGGTTTGTTCTGATATCCGATTAAAAAATACATTTTATTTTTTAATTATATAAAAAAAGCTTGGTTCAAGTTTTTTGCTAAAAAATCATAATGATCATATTAATTATAATTGTTATAGATTATTTATATTGGTAAATTGTATTGAAATAAACTATATGTCTCATTTTAGTCTCGAGAGAAAACAATTAAGTACGGTCAACCCTCCTATAGCGCAGAGATAGGGACCACGCTATAAAACACCGACCTATAGAGGATATGGGCATACAATTATTTGAATTGTATTTTGTTGACTTAACCAGGCCTGATTCGACAAATAGTTTTAATTATATCATCACAATCGCCATCAAGGTTCCATTAGATTACTATTCATCCCTGAAAGCTTATAGGCAGCGGAAACTCGGGTAAGTAATAAAACAGAGAAACGAATGTTAAATGTCTTTGGACTAAACATCGAATCCTATGTATCAGTGAATGAAGCATGAATCTGTCTGCAATACGCCCGCCGAGAGTTCTTATAAAGCGTGGCTAGGAACGAAAATTCGAGTCCAGAATATATTATGACAAAACAAAATATAATTAAAAAATAATACGACACGGTCGCAAGAAGATAATCTTCTATGTTTTCTTTTTCAGTGTTTCGGGCGCGAAAACTTGTAATGCGTGGTTATTCCTGCAATAAGCCAAATGATTATACGTGGCCATGTTGTCGCGTCTCCCCAGTCGCTCGAAGGCAAACTCTGTAATAGTTCCTCTAGTTATATCCCTCTCAGCTCCAATTCCGCAGACTCAACCACTCAACCAACTCCCAGACCGTGGCGGCAAAGAGAAAACTCTTTCGCGCGGAAGCAATTCCACAACTCGGAAAATGCTAATTACCGTTGTGACGTAAATAATGAAATCGCAGATCGAGCGACTGCCGGAAAAAACTAATATCGATTTTAACCCATTTTTTATAAATATTTCGATATAAAAATATTCACACACGATTAACGGCGTCATACGGCGTCGGATGTTCGGAAAATCGGACCCATTACAGCCTGAAATGGACCTCAAACGGAAGTTGAATTTGAGCGGAAACGCTCGAAGGACCCAAAGACTCAATACGTGCAGATCCACAAACAGACCGTATTTAACCGCTGAGATGAAAAATCGGATTTCTGCAGCGGTTCGCAAGCGTCGGAATAATCTATGACCGAATAAAATATTTAAAATATTACGGTTTGTTTATATAGTTTATTGTGAAATTTATTTCATAACAAACTCTATGAATAGTTCATTTAATTATATGTACCATGAGTTAAGTGGCTTGATGGCATGAAAACCATCCCTTGCCCCATCTGGCGAGAATTTCTAGATAATGTGATTATTTGCGAACGTCTTCGTGAAACGCTCCCCGGAGTTCACCTATCCAAGTATTAACCGCGATAAAATTTGATTATTTAATTATAAAATTGGCCATAATGTGATCGTTTTTATATCATAAGGTTTTGGTTTTGGAGAAAATTATATGTTTAACGCAGATTAAGGATAATTTCGTATGAAGTCCAATTGTCACATTATTTTTTTTTGTGATCATACACTAATCTATGACGTATTTTGGCATTGATAGTCATATTAGATGTTCACGTTACTAACGACTGTCAAAAATGATTCATTTGTTGTGCGCTGAAAAATATTTTGTGGAAAAATTCTTAGCCAAAAACCACACCGTTATGATGTATCGGCCTTCATGTTCGCCAGGCATGACCCCATACGACATTCTCCTATTTTCAACGATAGATAAAAAAAAATCTAAAATTGAAAAGATAAAGACATAATTTCTGAAAGAGTTAAATGCTATATTGAAAATTGAACCGCTAGAAGAATTTCGAAGATTACAAAAAGCGCTGATACTGATTATTATAACTATTATTTTTCTAATAAAAAAAATGCAGTTCCATCACAATTGCACTGAAATGTGTTCTTAAAACTATTATAGATTCTTCTGTTTTATTTTCCGTAGTATCCGATAAATTAATATAATATTAAAGGAAAGGAAAAAATAATGCCATGTCGAAATCTTTAGACAAGAAACCGTTTTTTATTCAAAATATTAAACAGAATAGACAAAAATCTTCAAACATCGGTTGGTCATGGCTAGAAAGAGCTATACTTTCCGATGAAAATATTTTGATTTAGAGAAATCAAGTATGAAACGTACAGTCAGCCAAAAAGCAAACGATCGTCATCATTCAATTTTCGATACACGGACTGTTGAACATTTTTCCGTAAGTAACGATTGTAAATACGAACGATACATATATTGTAGATTTATCTCAAAAATTCATCCAGGGCACAACGTATGCCGAAAATATTAATTTAAATTAATCAATATTAGTTAATCTTAAACACACTCACAAGATCTTTAGGACGACTCTGCTTCTATCTACTGCAATACTTTTTATATTATTATTTTTTAAAAAAAAAACAAATAAACAGTCTAGTCATGAATCATCTGAAGAACGTATCACAGTTATCCAGAACTTATCTAAAAAATCTAAATACCCAAGATCATTTAAAGGAATAGAACTAAGAAATCTTCCTGTTAATTATTACAGCAAGAAATTGGTGGACAGAATGATTTAAAAATAAATGTGTATCAGGCATTCTAGATTTTTAAGCTATAAACGATGCGGAGATTATTATTGATAAAATAACCTCGAATCTACGTTTTCCCTCTAATTACGTTTTTTTATCAGTTGTAAAAACGTAAAAAACGGGTTCCACTGTATTTAGTACTCCGATTCTTACCCCTGAATTTACGTATTCCCTCTATGAATTTGAATTTAATTTGAAGTGAAAAACTTGCAGCAATCTTAATCCAAAAAAATAGAATAGGGATGCAAATGAAGATATTGAGATACTGACACTTTAATGGGGATTCTTAGAAAAAATCTAAATAAAATTAAAAAAATCGTTAAAAGATACTTGCAAGAATAAACATGCTAAAATAAAAGTCTGCTTTAGAAATGTATTCTAAAACGAAATAAAAATCAAAAGTGTCGATTATCCACGCGCACTATTAGTCCGGACAATCAATAGTCTACTGTAATTTATAATATCTGTATTTATTTTACCATACTCATACACATAAGAAATCGTCAACCAAAAATTGTGCAACTCTATGTATAATACAATCAAACCTCCTATAGCGCTTGCTGCTATAGGGCCACATGTGCAGCAGTCCCTCCTATAGCGCTTCTTCGTTTTGAATCGGTTTTGTATGATTATTTTGTTTCTTAACCCATTGATGGATCATAGAAAATTTAGAATTCTCAAAATAAAATCTATTTTGTAGGTAAAAAATAAGACCCTTGTCCGTTCAAATCATACATAAACCTATATTAATATATTTTTGAATAAATTAATTCAATATCGACCCGAGGAGATAAGATATTTTAAATATTTAACAGCGTCGCCGTGACGCCTGCGACGTCTGGTGGATTCCGGGGGCCGGATCAACTATTCATAAAGCCGCGCGGATGGTTCACTTCATGGACCGCGGTCCAATTTAATAATTGATGGGCGTGTTTTAAATTTAAATTAAATTTAATATGGGCCAATTAACCCTTCGGGACGATACGAATTGGAGCCGACCGGCCGAGACGGCCGCAATAGAACTTACAAACGGTTGCACTCGACGGCAGACAATAATCGATATTGATTGCTGAAGAGAATTTCGCCAGCAAACACGATCCGATTACACGTTGACAATTGACTAATCGATTGGCCAAATACCACAATTCACGGCGACACGATCGCTCCATTCAAAACTGACGTGTAACACGGCCGATTTGTCCTTAGATTCGCAGTGAATGCGGTCAAAAATCGACTAATAATAAATAAAAAAAATATCCAAAATAAAAGAATGTCTTCTGAAACCCTTCTGCACTCTTGAAACCCATTTTTCAGCAATTATGTATTTATCACGGCAAAACGTCGTACTATCATAATTTTTTTCTATCTTTGAAAACATAAAAAAAGTCGCAGCAGGTCATGTCCGACGATTACGGAGGCTAGGCATCATAACATTTTTCTCGCTCGCATCCGGTACGATGTGCCGAGTGCGAGTGAAACTGTGTGATTGCCACGTGCGGCGAGAGCTCAGTCGGCGTAGAGTGCGCTTGTCATTTACGCGTCATATTGATTAGTAAAAACAAAATATCGACCAAATTATGAAGCATATAGTGAATAACTATTTTTATCCTTAGAATAATCTATTTTTTAAATAAGTCAAAATATTGATAAAGAATTCGTCAATGTCTTGTCTTGAAATGCTTGGGGTATATTTTCCAATTAAAATAGACCCGTTTCGGACGACGCGGCTGTTTTCGAGCCGCCGTGACGGATCGATTAAAAAATCCGCAAATGTTTTTATCAAACCCATCCAAGAATAAAATACTCGATAATATCTTTTAAATCTATCCAAATTCGTACTAGTCCCGCAATACATTATTTATCAATTAGTAATACAAAGGAAATCCCTGCTTTAGAGCGGTATTCTATAGAGTGTGCGACAGTCCCTCCTATAGTGATCCCTTCTAAGCGCGATTTTCTATAAAGCCCTAAATTTTTCATGGTTAAATTATATATTTCTTAAAGTAGTATTACATTACACACGATATAAATGTCAATCCCTATTGGTTGCCCAAAAAATATATCACGCGCGCGTGAACAAACTGAAAATGGAATAACGTTATTTAAAATATTCGTATTAAAAAATATTTGATGTATTGGTTTCGTTCAGTTTACAAAATACGATTAAAAACCTTAATTCCAAATTTTGTATGGGTGCATAGTCTTCTATAGGGCAGGTTTCTATAGCGCGATCTGAATCACCGGCACAAGGGTTGACTGTATTTAAAGTTACATACAGTTAATGGCTCTAATTCAAGAACAATAAATAATTAACAAGCTTTCATATTACAAGTTAGCTGAAAAATGGTAAATATGAAAAATGCATGAAAATTGATAAAATAAATAATAATTCATTTGCATCGAAGAAAAAAGTAAATAGAACAGATGATGACTGTCACTATTAAAAATACAATTAAGAAATCAAATAATTTCATTAATTGCTTGCATTTATAATCTTCAAAACTTCCTTTTTGCATAAAAATATAGTGTTTTTTTGAATTGTACAAAATTTAGTACTAATGCCATAATGTATATTAATTTACATTAGAATATTTGTCCTAATATCGATTTATTAAACATTAAATTTTTAAAAAATGTTGACAACCTCTGAGCGAATGTTCCTGAAAGGTTTTATCTGGTGACGTGCTGTATGATATACATAATAAAGTAGTTGGTGGAGAAATTTAAAATTTCAAAATATGTAGTGGAAAATATTATTTTTATATTTAAAAAAAATACTAGTTATTGTCCGTTCTAAGAAAAGAATATTAAATCCGAATGAGATAAATATAAAATCGAGGTAAGATGCAGACACACACAGACATTGAATCTACTCAATAGCGGCAAAGCAGTGTTGCCAACTTCAACTGATATCGTTAATAAATACGAATGACACTTCATGTCTAATTTTAAATACATTCTTATAGTAATAAAAATATGTGATATATATAACGCATTTTCTCATTACCTCCAAGTTTCATAGTTAAAAAATATTTCCAAGTCGATTGACGAACGAAAGCCGTCCATTATCCACACCGGAACAATGAAATGAAGTCGAATTAAAACTTGCCGGAAATTCGAATCGCTGCCTCAATGAGATAATATTTGCATTCGGTTTACTTGATCACTTAAAGCAAGTTTCAATTTTCCATAATCCAACAACTATGGGGATAGAGAGCGTCTCTGTTATGCAAAACGTGTATAATCCCGAAATTCCAGAATGCGCCAGACGACAAATGAATGCCTCTGCACTAAGTCGTAACATTCTAATGAGTGTTTGATATCCCATTCGCGAACTAGAAATCCCAATAACAATAGTAGGAAACACATTGGAAGCTAACCCTCGCACACTTAGGTTATCGGCCATCGCCATACGTTAACACTTTATGAGCCGCAAGGTTTTACATCAAACCTAGCCTGGGGGCAGCATGGTTTTCAAGAAATTTGCAAAATATTAGACAAAATAAGACCTTTAGAAGATATCACATAACTTTATAATGTATCAATCTGTAAATTGTGCATGGCATGTTTTTTCTGATGACGAATTGGGGGTATGGCTCTCACGCCAGAAGGCGTGAACGGCTCATAACGCTTGGCTACAACATAACGCCTTTGGGCGTGAACGGCTCATAAAGTGTTAATCAGTCGATGAATCAGTGGCTCCTTAAAGTCGACAAAGATGTCAAACGTATACGTCTTGGCAAGAACTGCACCGCCTCATATAATAAGAACGGTGACGATCTTCGTTCAGTAGACCTGTCAAAAACACAGGATACAAGACACCTAATCTTTGGACATGCACCGCCTAATAGAGTCTGGACTGGAGTCAAGAACCACCTATGCCAGATCATCAAACCTACTCACTGACACAGCTGCTGTGGAGCGAGTCAAAAGGTGCTGGCAACAACCCGAGCGCTATGCAGATTGAAACTGCGGAGAGGTTCATATCCCTGAGCACTCGTGTGCGTTAACCACGCCTGCCTGCAACCAGAACAATCTTCTTAACCTAGCCGTGCCGATGGGGTCTATATGGGACCCCATATTTTAGATTTTTCACGAATAAATAAAATAAATAAAACGTACTCGAAATATGGAAGAAATTGAAAAACACAACCAGAATGGAAACAAATTGAAGCAAATAAATCAACTTATTGTAAGAAAAAACATTTCCTGAAATCGTACCAAAAGAGAATCGGGCATAGACAAGTATTTAATATAATAATTACTTCCAAATTTTTTTTTTTTAAATAAATAATTTAATATAAAATTCTCATTAATAAATTATTCTCTAGAGCTATTTATTCGTATTGAAACTTAATACGGAAGAAAGGAAAAACGAGAGCCAAAGACAAAAATCAATTAAGCAATTTTCAATGGAGCTATAATGAGATAACTTTTATAAGCACTTTTTCTATTAAAATCGCTAAAATACAATCAAATGCCATTTAGCATTTCGCAACATTGTATAAATATACGTAGTATGTCTGAAAATTACAATGAATACTTCCATAATTATTTCTGACCGAAGCTATTTCTATAATTTAAGAGCTCGTTCAGAACTTCATTCATTAAAAAAGAGAAGGAGGAAATCTTTGACAATCATTCTAAATACACACAAACATTGTAATAAACGTTAAATATTAAATCAAAACGGACTTAGTGGTATTTGAAACATATTTTATAAAAATAATAGCAGAAAAGAGCATATTACATTTTCAAGTAAATATATTCAACCGATACCATAATCCCGAATATATTGCGAAGGGTGGAACTCTGCTCTCCGATAATCCCTACGCTTACCGTATATACAAAATCCGTACCTTTCCACATCGCCGGTGTAAATCCAAACGTTCCTACAATCGCACACGTTATTTAACAAATATAAAAATACATATTCTAGCGCGGGCTTTCGCAATATCGAGTGTTTATTTAATTTATCACATACGGGCGACTGTGTATTCATAAACTGTAATATTGAAATACGATCATTTCGTGTTTGTTCGCGGACAGGATGGTGTCGGAATTGTCAATATGAACAGTTAAAACTTAAACCAACACGGTTTGTTTGACGTGTGCATACTAAAAAGCATCGCTGATGATTATAAATATTAACCGTAAGTTGTATCAGGAACAATTTTAATGAATCGTCGTAAATATTTACGATTGTATTGTCGTTAAGGTTTGGGCGAATAGAATTGATTAAAGACTCACCCCCTTGTTGAGACTCGCCGAACAAAATTCGTCGCACTTCTCCAGCTTCCGAACCGCTCTCCGATTCAGATCCGAGACCGGATCTGCTGGAACTCGACGGGTTGTACCGATGGAACGGAGAGTGCAAATTG
Source organism: Philopotamus ludificatus (assembly GCA_022495035.1). Taxonomy (NCBI): domain Eukaryota; kingdom Metazoa; phylum Arthropoda; class Insecta; order Trichoptera; family Philopotamidae; genus Philopotamus; species Philopotamus ludificatus. The sequence continues at coordinate 8,356 of JAGXCT010035951.1, read as the reverse complement.
TCTCGTACATACTGACGCACCCCATGCGCTTTGGCCATGTTATTAATTTTTCCGGGATTCGGCAACGCGAGCGGCGCTCTCGAATTCTTCACCACATTCGGTAAACGAGCGGGCACTCCATACTTCGCCGGCTCATATTTCACAGCTTTCTTTTGCATGGGAATGCTGGTCGCAGTAACTTTTCTAATTTCGCCGTAGACGTGATCGGGAGTCGTTACGATCGTATAATTATTGATAGGCGTTTTTTCGATCACCGGATCCTGAAGCAGCGAACTGGAATAGAACATCTCCATATTGTCCGGCACCGTCGGTTCTTTGTACGGACGCACGGATGGAGGTCGCTCGTTCTCTAACTTTGAAAAGCTCACTCTCTTTTCTTTATAAGGCGTGCTCGTATTAGCTTCCAACGACAGGCTTCCGCGTCTGAAAATAGGCATTTGTTTCCTGTTTTCGTAATTATCATTTTTTTCTTGCTTCATTTGCGACGGAATTTGGTACAGCGGCATTTCATACTTGACGTTTCTATTTATGTCATTGTTAATTTTATTTTTGTCATATTTCAAAAAAGGTTTTTCAATAACGACAAGTCTATCGGCTACTTTCACATATCTCTGATTCCTATTATAATTATCGGTGGAACCAATAGTATTCCTCTGTCGAGAACCTCGTGCGAAATTCGGGTTGTTCACATTCTTATTAACAGTCGCGTAGAGCAGCGTGTCGCTGTTAATCGGATTCGAATACAATTCATACGGATTATTATTATTCTGTCCGACTTGTTGATACGTCGGATGTAAAATCAAGTTTCTGTTTATATTGGTTCGGATGAACGATGGGCTTACACTGCGGCAGCGAAGACGGGCGTTACTGTTCACCTGTCCGTAGTCCTGTCTAGTGATTGTATTAGAGGGCGAATTCATCATATCGTTCGCCGATACCGTTTGCTTATACAATTCGAAATCCTGCTTCTGTTTCATTTTCTTTAATTGATTCCAACAGTACGCTTCTACGTTTTGAAGATTTTTTATTTTCTGCAGCGTCAACGGTTGGATGGTCGGTTTCGTCGTTTTGTTATATTTTTCATCTAATTGCTTCTCTTTAACGATCACAGATATGGGATTGGCAATTGGTTTTTTATTCTCAATCTTTTCCAAATTTTCAATTACGTCGTCGTAAATCGGCGAGTTGGTTTTATCGGAACTGTTGTGCGACACTGTCGAATTCGGCGACACTTGTTCGGATGAATTAATCGACGACACTTCTTCGATGTGTAATTTGTTAATTTTGTTTTTATTGACAATGTTGGGTATCGTCTTCGTGTTGTCCGGAAATGCGTTGAATTTAGTTTGATTGTTGATGATGCCTCTTGGAATCGCGTTGGGACGAGTGGGTTTCGGTATTATCATTTTCTTCTTAGCGTTCATCGGAGGCGATGAATATTGTTTGATTGTAAAATCTCTTGAATATCCGGTTATAGGAGCGGATGTTCTACCGCTTTTATAAATGGATTCGGGAGTAGTCACCTTTTCTTTATAAAGCGGATTTTTACGAATATCGTCCGTGAAAGATCCTTTTCTTATTACACGCACGGACGCTTCAATCGTCTTTGTGCTTTTTATAGTTCTTTCGTGTTCCGTATCCGAAACTAGAGTACTGCTAGACGAACTGGTACTCTTTTCAGCGAGTTTTTTATCAGGCGATGATTTCAAATGACTCATTGTCGTATCGGTATATATTTCATTGTTGACGTTCGATTTGTTTACGTCTGCGATATTGCTCGGTTTAACATTTTGAACCTTTTTATAGTTCGTCGATTGTTCAACGTCGAAATGAGTTTCAGTGTATGGTTTGTGATCGTTTATTTCTTGGCCGTCGTGTTCTTTAACGGAGCTACCGCCCTGTTCGTCGACGTCGCTGTGTTTCTTTTTGCCTTTATTTTGAGATAATATTGGAAATATTTTTTTTAAATTGTTCAAACGCTTTGATTTATTATTATTCATTTTGCATTTGTTTATCTTACAAGGCTAGCCTGAAATTCAAATTTTTACTGTTGATACAACACATTTGTAATGCTAATAAAACGTGATGCGAAGAAGTTTATGTATAAAAGATATCTTATCTAAACGTTTTCCATCCAGACAGAATTTCAATGCGAAAGTTTGTACAAGTCGATTCTTTGTTTTATTTTATCGCAGCATGTACAGCTGCATACCGACAACTGTTTAAATATTGCAATTTTGTTCAATGGAAAGTGTATCGTTAACAAAATGCAAATCGCCAGATATGCTCAAGATAAATTATTCAATTCTGCATATATCACAAATCTCTTCCGAATCTCGAAACGATTATACGTCAATTCGATCTGAAAATAAAAATTTAATAATTAATTACAAACGATATACATAAATCAAAAAATAATAATATACTTAACAGAACCACCTATTAATCGGAAATAGAAATATGATAGCGTCGGGTTTGTTACTTTGATGGGGGTTGAATAAATATTTTCATTAATACTAAGGGTTTAAATATACAATTATTTTCCGATATTTGAAATAAAAACGGTATTGCTCGATAATAAATTATTTTAAAACAATTCTATTTAATATTATAAACAATACGTTAACCTTACAATCTTTTTTATATAATAATGTGATATCATATCTGAATGTAAAACAATGTTTTTGAGTCGAGAGCTATTCCCCGACAATCAATGACATAATATGTTAATATAAAAAAATATTTTTAAAAAACTTTCCGCAAACACCGACACCTCTGACCCATCGAAGACTATGTTATTTATATATATACGTGCCGTTTACCTCATATACATTATCGAACAATGCATCAATTATGTAATATATCAATTTTTCAGCTCGTAACATAATATAATCGATAACTGCAGAACGCACAAACTCTTCAATAAGCATAAAAAAGAACACAGATTTATACTATGTACATTGTGAGTGGGTATATATTAATTATTTATCTCGTAAACACTTGGAAATGTCATATTCATGATGTCACTAAAAATCAGTACAATTAAGCCTCTCTTCACAAGATAAGGCCGTCGAGATAAATTTGTATACAAACAAAACGAAAGAAGGGATATATGAGAAATTGTTTATTTAGTGTGAACGCGATGGGATGAGTGTTTAGTCTGAGGGTTCATAAAATAAATCGATCGACGCAACGAGTCGACATTAATGTTAATAACGCAAGGCAAAATCTCACGACGACAAGACGGCTTGAACGATAAAATAATAAATAATAAAGACATATCTCTTGTAATAATAATTGAGAATTTTAATTTATTCTCATCGCAGGATTTAATCACTGATTATATTGTCGAAATAATAAATTGACGCAGAACGAGAGAGATGTGTCGACGATAACAATATTTATGTAAAACAATAA
>JAGXCT010035950.1:43525-59583 GCA_022495035.1 Philopotamus ludificatus | reverse complement strand
GGAGTTGTGAATTCGGAGTCGTGGAGTCGGAGTCGGAGTCGTGTTGTTGGTAAACGTCGGAGTCGGAGTCGGAGTCGGAGTCGTGTTGTTGGTAAACGACGGAGTCGGAGTCGTGTTTTTTTTAACGACTCCACAGCCCTGGAAAATATTCCTTTTTTCTTAAGATTTTTGAATAAATTAGTTTAAAAATCGTTTTTTTATAAAGTACGATATCTAGTGTACTTTATTTTTTTTATTATTAATTTAAAAACAGGGTGGGGTCTTAGAAATTGTCTTAAAAGGAATCTCAATCGTCGTACTGCTGATGTTTGGCACTTTTGACTTGGCCCTACTTTAAGTAAACTACATATAGCCAACTATTTTGTAAAAAATTCTACAACCCTTTAAACTCGATTGCATTTTTGAGTTTTTCTGTAGAAATAGAAATACCTTCATCAAATGACATATGAGTTAGAAAGCCTAATTTTTAGCAAACTAATAAAATTTACACTATCTATGTAATTTAACCAATGAAAATTACGTTTTTTCACATAGTTCTTTATATATTTATATTTAGCTGTGTTTCGGTTGTCCAAAATTAAAAAAAATACAATTTTTGCATAGAGTGGATATTAAAAATGAACAATGATATTTTACGCTTTGAAGTTGAAGCAGATTCGACCTAATCTCTAATACAAATAACAGATACAGTTAAATACTCTGGGTCTAAAATGCAAGAACATTTTAAAATAATTGCAAGATCCATAAACAGGGTGTGTGGATACGAAAGAAAATCTGAACGAGAAAACTTTAACATTTCTTCGAATCTCGTGTCAGGCTGAGAAGTAGAGTACGTCAGCCCTCCTAACGCGTTTCCTCTAAATCGCTGGTTTTTCAAAAATTCCTTGTCCATCAAAGAACCTTTATTTTGCCTGGCAATATATTATAGATTTACGAAATATCTAAATTGACTTTAAAAATATTAGAATTATGTAGAAAACAGCGATTTACAGGAGACGTTATAGGAGGGTTGACTGTATATACTAAAACCAATTTCAATCACTAACAATGCAAAACTGAACCCAAGGGTGAAAAGGATAGTTTTGTCTGTATGGTGGGATTGTAAGGAATTCCCTTACTCATTAATTAATTCATTATTTAATTTTTAAATATGACCAGAAAGATATTGTCATTCGAAGAAAAAATACCTAGAATATTCTATGAAGAAAACATATTCATAAATTAGGGGTACCGCAAAGTAATCCATTTGTGTTTATTTTCAAAATCAAAAGCATTGGCTTTGGGTTTGCTAATTTTATACTTTAAAATAAAATTAAATATATTTATTTAAATATATGAAGAAGTATATCGATAAAGTGAAAGCAGGTCTGTCTATTATTCATTCAAATAATAAAAAAAAAATATTTTCATACACTCTCCAGTAAATATTCTATTTACTCATAATTCGTTAGCTGAAGCTTACGTTGGTCGATTAAAAAAAATGCAAAAAATGCTGTGATTTCTTCACATCGCATAAAAATTAGATTAGAAAGTAGCGCTCGACGCTGGAACCGGAATTTTCATCTGCATTTTCATCGCAAATGCACATTTCCCGATTACTTTGCAGAACCCCTGCACTCGTGGTACAAATCAACACTTAATCCGCTTATCCGTGATTAAATCAATCGTAAAACGGATTCTGGAAATATTCGAAATAAATTAATATCATCCCTCGGGCGCTCCACAGGAAATTGTCCCGGCGCCGAGGATTCGAAATCCAATTTATCCGCGGAAAATTCCACATCCGATTATTTAATTATTAATAATTGATACGATTCTTAAGTGCTGAAGAAAATTCTACATGACTTTGCACTGCTGCCGGGGGGATATCTTTTGTGGCCCTTGACACTAAGAGGATTAGAAAGCCAACGAGGGGGCCCCTTTAAACAGAGAGCCCCCGGCGACCGACCCCGCACGCACTCGTCTATTATTGTACGGAAAATGCGGCGGCGGATATGTAGAAAATTATATTTAAAACACACTCGACCGCCGAATCACGCGGTTTTCATTTAATAATATATTTATTTTATTGATAAATATAATGTTTGAGTGCAAAAGTACGTCGGTAGCGGGCGATATTTGTTCGGATTTTTTTAATGCCACCACGTTACACATGTTACATATTTTTTTTTCCGGCAAAGCGATATCGTGAAAAAGTTATTTCAGATATTGTGAGATGTGACCCATTTTGATTTTATATCCCGGGCGCAACTAAGTAACAAACTGTGCCGCGGGGATCAACCGAGATATGACTTTGTTCTTCTATGAAAACTTTGCAATATTTTTTTATTCCTCGACGTAAACTACGCGTCGTTTTTTCGGCGCGAAAAATCGCAACGAAACAATTTTCCCGAGCACCGAGTCAGTAATGAATATTCCGTGTAATTTGAAATCGCCAGACCCATCGGACGACCTTAGGTTTAATGTCTGAGCTGCCGACCCTGAGTAGTGACAATTAAATAATCCATCAACTAAATAATTTAGCGTCGCAAAATGACGTCGGGCCCCAATAAAAACGACCCACAATCAAAATTTAATCGACGCCATTAAAACGGCGCGGATATCTCGAGCCCGTATAACATTATATTAATATAATAATAATGCAACTGATGTATGATTACAGGATTCTTATATTTGCTCCGATGATTGCTGTTATATTATGCCATGAATATTCATCTGAACTCGCCTTGTATGAATTCCAACGCCGTTCAGATGCGAACAGCCAACATCGGATGCAGGGATCATCAATTCAAACGTATTTCATATTAATTTATTGAATAAAACTTTAAAGACATGTAGGCTCCGGCGAATTTCAATCGACATTTTCCGCAATAAAGAAAAGTTAGATGCATTTTCTCGCCTGTATAGCTTTGGAACAAGGCGCGAAAAGTTTTTGGAACAGCTTGAAACTTGAAAATTACGTCGAGCAACTATGCTTTTATTTATATTTATATTTAAAAAACGTGTAGCGAAAACGTAGATTCCAGGTTAGAAAAACGTAGATTTTTCAATGAAAAAATCATCTTTTCATTAACCCCTTGTGTGATTTGCCCGAATACAAATCGGGTAAGTATTTTGCTGACACAGTGATTTGCCCGAACTGGATTCGGGCACATCGTACACGAAAGTTTTTATAGTGGTTTGCCCGAATCCAGCTCGGGTCATTCCTCCACCAGTCTTGAGAACGCATCGAGAACAATTACCCACTTTTTTCTAAGACGTTGACCACAGAAGTGGTTAAAATAGCTTCAAAGGCCTTCAATATGACTCATAGCATCTTCTTGAAATTGGACGAATTGGACAAATAATTATCTGATAAAGAAGAGGTTATAATCCACCTCAGATGTCATCTTATTAATGTCGAGGTCCATGTAATTTTGTAAAGTTTCGATAGGAATTTGTTCCCAGTGTACTAATGTTTCTGACCCTAGGCTCTCATCGCTAGTATCTTCCATTTTATCTCCTTGTTCCTAAACGATTCCAGATTTTTCATAGTTATTTTTCAATTTCACCCCCATGGACTAACAGTGTAATACATTGCATCTAAAAATAAGATCATTTTTCTTTACTTCCCATCAAATCATCTAAGTAATCTATGCTTTTTATTTGCAGCATATTTTGTTGATAATGACTTACACCCTTTTGCAAATCAAATATAGTCAGCCCTCCTATAGCGTTTTCTCTAAATTGCTGTTTTTTACAAAATTTCTTGTCAATCAATGAGCATTAACCCTATATTAAATATCTAAATTGACCCTAAAAATATTAAAATTTTGTAAAAAAAAACGATTTACAGGAAGCGTTATAGAAGGGTTGACTGTACACCGTCAACAAATTAAATACAACTTTTTACACATCAAATACAACTAATTGCAAATCAAATTGACCCTTCTAAATATTAGTTAAACAAATAAATATTTTTCAATACAAATACTTTTCAATTAAATCAGTTCCTTCAAAAATGTAAAAAAAAACGGGATCCAATGTATTTAGGTAATACCCCGGATTAAAGTTTTCCCATTAATTCCGTTTTTTTTATCAGTTCCTTAAAAAATGTAAAAAAAAACGGGTTCCACTGTATTTATGTAGTACCCTGAATTTAAGTTTTTCTGCTAATTACGTTTTTTTAACAGTATACAAATGTGAAAAATCTCTTTCTGGATGTTCGGCACACTGTACCAGATGCGAGCGAGAAAAAACATCGCACCCGTGACAACACAAGTGAATATTGTTGTATTTATTATTTAATTTCATAATTGCGGACAATAAAGATCAATAATTAATTATTCTAAATAAAAAAGCATATAGATTGCATAATATTTAATTGTTTAACTTCATTTTTAAAAGGGTCAAATTGATTTGCAAATAGTTGTATTTGATTTGTAAAAAAATTCTGAATTTATAATCAAAAGAACGGTTAGTCTATTTTTACTTAATTTCCCTCCGTGACGAAGACGAATGACTTATTAATGACGAGGTAAGAACATTGAAAAACAGTAATGTTTCATTAGCATTAAAAATATCTCTGGAAGCATAGTCTGCAATAAGAGTAGGAATATCCGCCTGCTTCCAAACTTAAGCAGACCTTCTATAACGTTTCCTCTCAATCACTATTTTCTACAAAATGCCTTATCAACCAAAGAGCATTGACCTTTATTTCGCTGGGCAATGTATTATATATTTACTAAATATGTAATTTGACCTCGAAAATATCAGGGGCATATATTCAGGGTGTGCTAGGTGTGCGCCGCACACCCGCAGAGTATAGAACATGAAAAATATATTTATTATTTAAAGTATTTTTGTAAACGGCCGGCAAGGTATCGTATACGAACGTGAATGTATTGGGCAAGACGTTCGCTATGACCGCTGCACGACCTTACACGTACCAAACCGCATACAGTACAGTCGCCTATGTGGACGTAGGATATCAGCGAGCGAAACTAACGTTTTTGTATGCAGTTTAACGGCCGAAGGCGTGCTGTCAAGTCGCAGCACATTCGTCTACTCGATCTCAGTTGTTTAATACAATACTTGAGAGCGCATGCAATCAAATCGAATGCCGATTTTCTGCAATATCAAAATTAGAGTACTTCCAGCTTCTAATAAATGAAAAATATGCTTTATTATAAGAACAAAAATCAAATAGTTTAATTAATAATCTTAAAATATTAAAATATTGTTTGTTTATATTGATATAATTAAGAAAACAAATTTGAACTATTCCAAGTACCATTGTGTCAGCAGAACCCCCATTTTCTCCTCCAAACAGAATTAAAACATGCTATCGAAGCTCATAATGTCAGGAATGACTATGTGGTCTAAGCCTAATATTAATGGAGAAAAAAAAAACTAAAACAGAAGGGCACACTTTACGATAGTGTCATTGAAAAATTTATGTCGCAAAAATAAAGAATAGCATTATTGTATAAATGATAGTAAAATTCATTACAAAAAAAACTGTATTTTTTTCCACATACAGCACACCTAACATCAACACCCACCGAACGCCGCTGGAAAATATTATCATTTTGTAGAAAGAAGCAATTTAGAGGGAACGTTATAAGAGGGCTCACTGTATGTTTAAAAATTGATTCGAATTTTAAATATTTTAATTGTAAATTGCGGGAAATAAAAAATATAAAGGTGGGTATTAAATATACTAAAATAAAAAGGGTTTCCAAAAATTATATATATATATATATATATTTGTCGCATTGCTCCGAGTATGATTATCCATTTTTAATTTAATAATAAAATAAGTACGATTGCCATTCCGTTTCAGCTTAATCTCGTTTCGAAATCTTTAAAATATACAAGCGGCCATAATAAAAATCAGGCCGGGTAAAATTCCCGATACGGGTAAAAGACTTTGTATTAAATTGTGTTTATAGAATTTGTAATGAGAAAAGTTAAGCTCTTTTAGGAGAATAAATATTTATTGTCTGTTTGTGATATAAATAAATTAAAAGGCTTAACGCTCTGGTAAATGCGGGAATTTCGCGACCTTATTACATATTATTAATGGAAAATATTTCTTTTTTTAAATTGTTTAGCATACGTGGCGATATTTTTCGACCTTAAACTTGTACGACGCATAGATCATTAAATGTCAAAGACCCCTTTCACTAAAACCGAGGTCAAGTGTTTTCAAAGCGAGTGATTAGTGATACTGTTCGAACAAAGCGCTCTGAGCATCTCCGAAGACTAATGCATATAGCTCTGACCCATATTATCACATCCTGATTGTTGGTAAAAATAATTACGACAACATTGGTATTGGTTTCGGTAACAAAAAATATGCAGATAATATAAACAACTATTTATAAAACAATATTATTCAAACATTTCAATTTAAATCATTGGTGAATTTATTTACGAATACATAAACGGATTGGTTCAAGACATCGTAAAGAATCGTAAAATTAAGCACATGGATTAAAGTATCGCCTACTCTAGATCGCCATGAAGGGAAATGTAGAAGATAAACCAATGGTTAAGAATAAAGAAGCTATCATAGCTCTGATTAGGAGCTCCATTAATATTCCAGGCCGCTAAAAAAACAGTAAAGAATATAAAAAAAAAATGATTTTTTTTTACTGCTAACTATTAGGTTAGAATTTAATGTCAAGATACGTCAAGAAAAATAATTGTGACGATTTTATGTTATTATATCTTATGTAGATGATAAATTATGATTTATTTAATTTTAAAAACTTGAGTGGAACCTTATTTATAGTGTCAGTCACTGGTGACTGACACGATTTACGGTAATACTATGCATACAATATATATTTTTATTATAAAAAAATATAATACGGAAATATCATAATATATCACTCAACATGAGAAACGTAGAGAAGTTTTAATCTAGATTAAATAGATTGTTATAGTCCTAGAACGTATTTTAGTACCTTTTCAGCCTAAAAACCACATATCATCATTTGCCAGTCACAAGGCTCTCACTCGCTGAGGGCATGGACGTTTCCAGACTCTCGCATGGTAGTTGAGGCCAAAGGAACCTGAGTCTCACACGTGACGTAAGGGCTCCCTTTTCGCGTCCATACCGCGGGGACCCGAGCCGTCTTGGTATGCGGTTTTTTGTAAAGAGTTTCCCTCTCTTAAGTATGTTAATTCATATATTTATTCGTCCAATTTGACCATATTAATTTTTTCATCTTTATTAATTATTTTAAATTCTGGTAAAAATCGATGTCAGGCACCGGTGACTGACACGGCACGATACGTCTTCAAATACAGTATATTTAAAACACGGCTTTACTCTAAAACGCGCATAACAGTAAAAGAATAATTAACACAAAAGCACTCTAAAGCGTTAGGAAAATTCAGGAAAATACTTTAATTACCCATAGCCTTAATTTGCAATATAAATCTAATCAAGAGAGTAGAAAACTGAATTATTTTCTTAAAGTAGTTGAATTTAATGCTAGGAGTTGTCCAGTATAAGTCTACAAAACGGAAACTCTTTAATTAAATTAATGCTAATGAAAATTTTGTAGAAATGACTAATAAAATAACTTATATTAATTTAGAAGATTATTCTAATGATAATATACAAAGGCTTAGCTTTACGGTTATAGTTATTATTTTTAATAAATAAATAAGATTAAAAATAAATTGGAATAATACGAAATGAGTAATAAATAATACTAGACGATACTTATTTTATTAAAAACTAACGTTTTTTTTAGCACGAACCATAATTTTAGTACTAAACTATCTCTTATAATACAAATATGGATAAGCTAGCTTATATAGAAAACAAATAATCATGACTTTTTCTATATAAAGATTCTTTAACATAATTTTTCTTCAGTGTTCCAATATTGGAACATTTTGTTTTTTTATCATTTCTGCATTATCCATTAACAAATAAATCAATGAAAAAATATATCAGAAATTAATTGAGTTTGAATCATCGTTCATTTAATACTCAACACATTTTTTACACGGTAAAGACGCTTTAATTAAAACCGCACTAAAATGACAGAATTGTAATAATGAAATCCCAATAAATAAACTGATAATACATTTATATATATTTTTTTTTAATTAATGGATTTAGTAAGCTTCTTTTTAATAAACCGTGTTATTTTAAACTCGTGTTAACCATCCGTCACAATGGCTCGAAATTAACTAAGTCGTCCGAAGGGGGATCTCAGATACCCCAAGCATTTCAAGTCAAGTTATTGATAAATTCTGTTAAAAATTGATTGTTCTAAAAATAAAAATAATTATTCATGATATATTTTTTAACTAATCAATATGACGCGTAAATGACAACAGCGATGTTTCGCCGCAAACTGAGCGCTTGCAGCACCGGATGCGAGCGAGAAAAAATATAGCGCGCTTAACAACAGCAGCGAATATTAATATTTAGTTCCGAAAATGACAATAATAAAGACTAATAAAATATAATTGAGTGTGTTGGATTGTTTAAACACGAATTCCTATAATTATGCATTTTTTTAGAGCCTTAACGATCGTGCTGAACTGTTTTAGATATCCCGTGCAAAAAATATATTATGTTTATTAAAATTAATAATAAACGCTGTGTTTTGCTCGATCTTTCAATTGTTTGTTTTAATATTTAAATGTAAATTTGGTTGTAAATCACTGAAATAATAAACACTCGGCCGTTTTTTCATCATCTCTCAAGTACCGTAGCTAGCTCCAGCGTTTCTCAAATGCACGTGCGACTAATCATTCTCGGTATATTGACGTCATGACGTATGAGTGTTGTCGATACACTCCAACTCGTGATATCATCTTTGAGCATTCATGATTTGAATATTATAAATACATATATTTCGCAAAGATATTATGACTCAGACGCGAAATATGGAATAATGCAAGATTCTCCATGAAAAAAATTAAGATGCATTAAGACCATTTATCGAAGACTCCTTTCGGTCATAAAAAATAGAGGATTCTATGTGAGCTCCGCGTTTTAACATCACATAAATAGATTGAAATGTATTATAATGAAAAAAAAAATCATATACGTAGGCAGTGTATATTCGTGTACGTGTATATGCATTAGTAGAAAATGGTGAGGCCATTAAACCGGCCGACGAAGAGATGGTAACCCAACAATGCCAACGAGTCAATGAAATAAAAAATCAAATTCAAGGCTAAGCGAATTATGTATATGCTGTGCGATTCGAAATATTATTTAATGAATATTCGGACATCATCCTGTGCGCGACGACTTATTCAGGCGATCGCTGAAAAGTTTTCCGGTTTTTTTTTATTATTTTTTGTTCGCGTCCTTTGGCGACGTTTGATCACAATTAACGATCGTCCATCCGCGCTGACGTCTGTCGATAACTCCATTAATTATTCTCAGTTTTAATCACGGCGATCAGTGTTTGTAATTCAGCTGAAGACTCGTTTATCCCGAGTTTCTGAGCACTTTTCATTTGAGCGACGTATCTGGAAACGATATCTGTGTATTATGTAAGCATCGCCCCGTGGAAATACGGGTTTTCGTACGTAATTCATATGTTTATGATACCCACAATCAATGGCTGTGATTTCCATGCTGAGTTTCATCATGTATTTTATGGATGTGCGCCAGTGGTTTTCAATTTAATTATTTTTTATTGTTATTATAATCATACATTTCAATAAAATTCAAACTCATTTTTCGATACATTTATTGATTTATTTTTACAAAAAATAATTACCATTACATTATTTGACCTTCTGCTTGAAAAATTCTGCTGACATAAAATGAAAAAAATCAGAAATGGCATATTTCACTTCACTTTCTGTTGAATGAATGATTTATTATTAAAAAAGTTTTCATAGAATGAAACAAATGGTAGTATGAAGGGACTAAGTCTGGCGAGTAAGCAGGATGCAGTAAAGCAATCAAAAACCCAAGTCATCCATTTTTTTCAGGGACAAATCTGCAGCATGGAAAAGCGCATTATCGTGGAGGAGGAAGATTTTATCTTCTCTCACCAGACCCGTTTTTTTTTCTTTGTAATGCAGTCTTTAATCGCTCTAATTGTTCATAATAGACTAGAGCTGTTTTAGTTTGACGTATTTTAAAACTTCGTGGTAAATGATTCCTCTAGAATCATAACAAATGCAAAGCAAAAGTTTTTGCGGGTGCAATCCTACTCTAGGGGTTGGAATCGGCTGTTGTTTGCGTTTAAGTCATTGTTTTTTCTCTTCATGTTCGAGTACAACACCCACTTCTCATCACCGATGATTGAATTGCGAAGAAATGGTGTTGTAAGCTCTTGCGTTTGCAGATGTTCGCATGTTTTTATCCTCTGCGATTTGTAACGCTCGGTCAACGCATGCGGGACCCAAGTTCCTTGTTTTCGAATCTTTTCCATTTTTCAGACACTTCTAAGTGATGGACCGCTTTGTGCCGGTTATATTTGACAGTTCTTTGATGGTTAAAAGTTGTTTTTTTTTTCTATTTCAGATTTTATGACGGCTTTATTTACTGCACAGGGTCGTCCACTTCGATGTTCATCTTTTAGGTCAAAATTTTTAATTTTCTGTACCAGCGTTGACATTTTCTAATACGTCTCCATAAATATCGCAAATATTTCTTGTAGCGATAGTTGCGTTTTCCTTGGAGTGAAACTGAAAGAGTATGCAGTTTTGCAAATGGTCTTCTGAAGGATTAAATTCGACCATTGCCACTGGGTCGAGTAAAATTTTTCTTTTTGTATTAGACAAAGGAAGAGACGTGCCTCGATAAGCACACAATAAAATAATACGTCTTGAATCGTCAAAGGACTGAAAACAGCTGATTCTAAAACTACTCTTTGAAAATACGACTTTTTACTTCACCTAATATAACCTTCTCCCATCTTGTTATCAACTTATCGATCCCCTCAAATTTGTTGGGTTTGGACTGAAAGAAAGTATCGAGGGACTGATTGACTTGCTCATCATTATTGAAAGTTTTTCCATTAAAAAAAATATGTAAGGAACAGAAAAAGCGGTAGTCCGTAGTACTGGGAGTAGGCTGGATCTAGAAAAACAGACTAGTTGGGATTCAGATTTTTTTCTTGAGTCACATTGCCTTTTCGGTTGACGAATGCAGGACGCTTTTCCGGTAGTTTTTTTATGAACTCTTTGCAGCTGGTGAACATATGTATCGGCAGTAATCAGCTCGTGGTAGATTATTCCTCAACGATCCCACCATATACACAAATCTTGCACATAAATATTGGCTTTAGAATCCGGTAGAAGTGGTCGTTTCTTTCCAACCATTGTCTTTTGTGGACAATATATATAAAAAAGGCTCGGTTTTATTATTACATTAGATGAGACTTGGGGATATAGACAATCGATCTGCCTCATTTCGGTCATTGAGATTATGTGGTACCCATATGCCTAACTTACTGACTTTCCCCAAATTTCCAAGTGGCCATAAAAAAATTAGATTGTGACGTATTGAGTCTCTCTGCCAATTCCCTTGTCCTTTGGCGCAGATTTTGTTCCAATATCGCATTTAAAATGTCGTCATCGAAAACGTAAGGGCGATCCGCCCTTGATGCATTTTTTAAAGACTCATCTCTGGAACGAAATTTCCAAAATCAGTATCTAACTGCCTAACACTGTATAGTCGTCGAATGACTGACAAGCCACTTACCTATCTAGTGAAAACGAAAATTCCCTATATCGGGTGGCTCACTGCGAGTAAATTCAAATAATAGAAACTGTCTACCTGAATCGGAAGTTATTTATAACTCAACCTAATAATGATACAAGTTATTCTGCATCAATTTTACCTAATGCTATTGGAGTTATTAGTGATTTTAAAATGGTAGGTTACTCTCTGTTGACTTTTGTTTTCATAATGTGCCATTAATTTCAATAGATGGATGGATGGATGGATTTATCAGGTCTAAAACCTGGCTATGACAATGTTGAAATATCAATTCTATTAAATCTTTGATGTGTGCAAATAAGTAAGAGAAATGTTATATATTTTCTCTTCTGCGTTGGCTCAATCGACGAACACTAAATGTTCAATTCCATTGAAAGAAAGAGATCCCGAAACCATTTTTCCAGTTGGATGCTCTATCATTTGCGAGATGCATTTTTCGTCAAACTTTCTCCCGTTTTCATCCTTACTTAACCCTTTCAATGCGGCGGGTCTAAACACGATTCTGCATCTGAGTGCGGTGCCCGTTTTGGACCAAATTATTTTTTTGGCGAGGTAAATTTGTATACACCGTTTACCGCTATAGTAGACCATTTTCCTATGAGATTTATGCAAACATGTTGATTAGGATGTGTTCTTCCATCTTAACTAAAAAAATAAACTTAATTCGCTTTATTTTCGTAATAATAAATCGAACAAAACATCAATTGCTCAAACAGAGATTAAGTGAATAAAAAATGGGAATGCGAATCAAAATCAAAAATGCGAAATGTAATTTTCTTATACCATTACATCCGTACACCTGTATGTGGAACATAATGTACGTGGAACACCCTTAACAACCCCTGAGCCGAGATACGTCACCGATACTACTGCGGAGATTTGAATCGTTACGATTCATATTTACATATTACATAGTTCCTATAAATTTCTTGTGATATGTTGTATATTTATTGATAGCTGTGTTTATTTGCTGATTTTTAAAACAAACACCATCACTTAACTCGGTCTAGTTAACATGTAACGATAAGTTAAGTTTTAAAGAATCTCGCGCATGTACGTCATGCGCCCCGCACTGAAAGGGTTAATACTAAAGGCCACCCGAGCTTGACAAGTTAAAATTTCTTTCATCCGTGAAGATAATTTTCCTTCAGTCCTCTTTAGTCTATGTCTGGTAAACTTTTGCCCACGGAAGTCTTTTGGAGTGCATTGGATGAACTTTGTTCTTATATTCACTACAGTTTTAAATCAGTTGGCTGAGCAGAGCCTTTTTTTAAAGACGATCTTCTAAAACGCTGGTCTTCCAATTTGGTCATGTTACTTTTTGCGCTCCACAGTCACATTTTTTTGGAAAGGCTGTATAAATCTAGTCACTTCAGATTGACTAAACTCTGCGGGAGTCTTTATTATATTTATTTATTTAATCTTTAATGTTTTTTTTTTATTTTTCGCTATTTCCAATACCATATTACAATGTACACAACTTCTTCTGGCAAAGTAGTTAATTAAAAGAGTACGAATTATTTTAATATTTTATTCATAACCAATCCATTCCTCGTATTATGGAGAATTGAAATTTGTTTTGGTAACAAAATCGTGCACTGCAATTTCTATGGTGTTTTAGTGCCTAGAGATTAGTCTTACAAGTAATCAGGAGAGGTTATCTAATTTACTATTGCAAAATTTAATAATAACATATAAATGGATGGGGGCAGATATTAGTCTTATTAGGCAAATATTTTTTTTCCAAAAATGGAGAATCTTCCTCTAGCATTAAACCATTTTGATTTGTATGGCCTGATATCACGGCCAGATTTTAATGGGTCGACCGATTTATCGTTATTGGATGAACCAAGTCATGGAAGGCCTATAATACTGTATAACTATTGAGCTGAATCCAGCCCTCTCTCTTGATGCATTAGCAGAGAAACTTGGATTAACTCATTCAACTGTGTATGAGCATCTGCTAGCAATTGGGAAAGTTTCGAAATTACGCCGGTGAATCGCATGCAGCATGTAAATGCTCACAGGACCTAGATATCGATCATTTCTAAAGCTCATTAATATGGGGGATAAAAAGTGAATGAATTATGTTAAGAAGAAATACAACAAATTATAGGCAAACAATCTAGAAAATGTGATGTTGTGTGTGTTGTGGGGTTTCAAGAGGATTATGTATTTATAATTACTTCCCAAAGATGTAACGTAATTGCAGAGGTTTATTACTCACAGTTAGAGAGATTGAAGTCAAAATTAAATCAAACCCAAACCAGAACTGATCAATAGGCACCGCGTCATCTTACACCACGACAACGTAGACAATACAGTGAAAGACACTATTACTATTAAAAAAAGGGATTTCGAGCGGGAGTTTCTGTTACATCTGCCTTATTCTTCAGATTTCGTTCCTTATGATTCTTATTTGTTTTCCGTTTGACAGTAGTTTTTCAGAAATGTTTTCGTTTTTTGTCTCTAAGACGAATAATTCCTAGTATAACAAAATTTAAAAGACAAGCTGTAATAAATAATTATTTTTATTACTGACTCGATAGAGGGACACATCCTTCCTTAGGTCAATTAGAAACAGCCGTGGAGTTATGGTATTGCTTCCATTCTTCAATTGCGACTACGGTCTTTGACTTATAACTGAACAGAGCAGGTATTGAGTTTGTAAGCAGTAATATTGAGAAGAAAAATGGTTAAATGTTAACCATATGCCCTTCGGATTACTAGTGTGCCGTCTTAACCCTTTGATCGTCAACCAATTTTATGGATTTTTGCTTCAAATTTCAAATAAAATGAAACCGCTAAACATATGGACATTCTAACAATCACATTGCCTTAAAAAGATCTCTGAATTCATTTTCATTTAAAAATATTATATTTTTTTATAAATAAATTCGTAGTAGCGTTTGCCGTGGCGCTGTTGGTTAGCCGGCTTCGCGTGCCTGCACGCCGTTGCTTCTAAACAGTCCAGGATAACATACATATTTAGGTAATCCAAGAGCATTTCTATATGACCGTTTTTTTTCTGCATGGAGGTTTTCTTCTTATAATCGCTGGTAATGACGTACATAAAGATGGAAAGAAATTTGAGAGTTGTTCACATGCTACTTGCAAGGATTATTGTTTCTCGGCTCAGATAGTGATATTACTTTTCTAATGTCAAGAGGATGAGGTCTCTCATCATTGGGTTTTTATTCATCGCTCGCTCACAGAATCGCCAGAATAGATGCAAATAATATTGTAGGTAAAATGAGTTTTTTTTTAATAAGAAGTTCTATAAAACTCAAAAACATATGTCGCTACCATGTATTGATTACAAGGCAGATACAACTCGTAACTCGTATCAGAAAGAAGCTAACCAATGATGGAAATGCACCAGAAGTATATCAGAATACTAGAGATAAATTACAACATCTTTTACACAACTTTTGTCTAACTTGCAACCGAGATGGAAAGAAGAGAAGTGATGTACAAAGAAATGGCATTGATGTTATTTTGCAAGTGATGTGCCATGTGCTAATAATGAAAGGCATTTTTAGTGCTGTCAAACGCTGATTGATACTTACCAAGAGGACTTACTACTACAATACCAATTTTTTGGTTAAACTTACGCAACAAAGTTCAGTGCAACAAAAAATGGGAGAACATGATTCATGTCACAAGCTGCTCAGTCGAGCGTTCATTTTCTAGGTTAAAAAAATATTTAAAATCTCCTCATTACACCTATGCAATAGGGCAAGCTGGACCCTTTTTATCTGTTATCATGGCTGTCGATATTCTCGAATTCGCCCTTATCTCTTATGGAAAGTATGGCATGGAACGTTTCGAGTGGGAAAAATTCGCGCTAAAAGCCAGTGATGTCATCATGTCACGTGACTTAAAGGATATTCACTCTCGCCGCCATGGCAGACACATCTGATTTTCTCTGTGATCCCAGAGATTCGTCTCTCTCATCTGTACATTTTTTTAATCGGTACTCAAGCCTGTGCCTCTTGGCAATTTGATGGCAACGGTGGCATACCTTTTCTAATATAGGTAATATCGTTGTACGCCCGCTTAACATCTATATTATGTAAGAAAACTTTAAGAAAAAAAGTAGCAGAAAATTATTAAACCATTTATTTTAGTTATAATATTTATAATTACAAGTGTTGGCGAAGGCACTAAAATTAGTTGGTGCTTATGTTATAAACCGGCATAATCGGTTTTGGAGCCATTATCACATTCGCTCACCCCGTCATGGCAGTCACATCTACGTGATTTCCCTCGTTCTGGAGATACGTCTCCGGGATCCTCATCATCATCTCGTACCGGAGATACGTCTCTGAGATCCTTATCATCGAACTGACGA
>JAGXCT010035950.1:0-21998 GCA_022495035.1 Philopotamus ludificatus | reverse complement strand
GATGCATTGGTTCGGAGCTTGCTTGAATCAGGTTCCATTATATGGGCGCCTTATGGCGTCTCGAATCCTCTCGAGATTATAGAAGATAGAGAAGAAATTTCTTAGGTATCTCTACATGAGTGAATTTGGATTCTACCCCAGCGCATGGATCCAGGACTGCCTGGGAATATATGCGTCACCTCACTGCCATCGAGCTCGTACGCGTGTGCTTTTTCTTCCGCCAAATGCGAGGACAGGTACTCTCAGAAACTCTCCGCTAACCAGAGCTATTACTCTGCTCAACCACTTGTACCTACACTCCCGCGCCCTTCCTATTTCAACCTGCTTTATCCTACAAATTAGGGACTCGTCCGGGATCGGAAGGTCCTAAAGCGCGGCACATGTTTTTGACACGTGGCATAACCTCGAAATGGCACCGCCTGAGAAGAGGATGCAGAGCTTCGACGAAGAGAACGTCAGGATAACGTTTATAGATGTCAAAGATCCCTTAACGCAGTTCACCGGAGACGACAGCTATTCGGTGAAAAGGTGGATCGTAATTGGGACGCAACGTAATTGGGACGAGCTGAAGAATTGTCTTCGAGGCGACCCTCCACCAAAAACTAGCGACCATGAAGAAGACCAAATTAGAATCCTTCATGGGCTATTTTTGTAAGATGGTGGACATCGATGGTAACTTTTCCGTGGAGACCACGATGGCATACATCATCAACGGAATTCCTGGGCCGAAGATGGGGAAGGGCGTTCTATAGAGCGCCACTTTGCTTGAAAGCTAAGATGACGTCGGAGGGCCGGCAGCAGACTCTAGAAAGTGGCATCATCCGCATCCTGAGAGGAAGCCAGCTACGCAAAAACCACGTGGTGATCGTGGTAGCACCAACCATTAGAGGACAAGTCAAGAGCAGACAACCTGCCTTTGAACGAGATCGAGTTGCAGGTTGCAGAGGTGTCATTGCCATCAGTTGAAGAGGAGCCATTACCATTAATTGAAGAGGAACCATTGACATCAACTGAAAAGGAGCCGTTGCCATCAGAAGGAACAATTTTATTGTGTGACAACAAGTGGATCTACTTTTAATTTAGAAGATAAAGATTTATTGGTATTGAAAGATGAAGAACGGAAGTATGATTTCGATGTAGAAAGTAAGATTGGAATGAGTGTTGTGACCATATTAAACAAATTAGTACAATTTAGATCTTTGCATTAAATAAAGACATTTTGATTATTCATGTGGTGCTGAGTACAGCGAAGAGGAGAGAAAAATCACTTCAGGTAACCAAATACAACCTTGTCCTGGCCCAGATCTCATCTGAAGACGGATGATTTGTCAGGAGGAGCGGTGTCGGATAGTTTAATTTAAAGTATCAGTGTTGCCCAGGTGAAGTATGCTAGGGGTTGGCCAGAAAGGGATGAATGCATACCGAATAACGGTTTACTTTTACTGGTAATATTCAGCATACGTTGGTCTGTGGTTTGGGTAGATCATGCGTCATACCTTCCGCCCTTAATAAACATTTTGTATAAGAGACTAACGTGGTTTTAATATTACACTCCCGCGCCCTTCCGATTTCAACCTGTAGGCTTTATCCTACAAATTAGGGGCTTATCCTACAATTTGTATCCTATAGATACAAACACTTAATTAATAGTTTTCGTAGAGCACCTATCCAAGTACGAACTTAGCTCAGTCGCGATTAAATGACATTTTCGAAATAAAGTGCATGTTATCTACAAGCCATAACACTGGTTATATGCATAACATCGCATAGTATTTTTGAATGTTTAGTTGGAGTCCGATGTCAAATTATGTTATTGGTCTGTGATAAGAATTTTTTCCGATGCCCAATTGGATATTAATGGGTTATAACATTGGTTTTCGGCTGGTATGCCAGGTACGTACGTAGTCGGTACGTGTTTCCTCCGCGTCACTGAATCACGTCGCACGTCACGTACGTGTCACACGTCTGAATTTTTTGTCGTACTAGCATAACATAATACAACAAATAAATGTACTTTTGTTTACTATATTACACTTGGGAGGCCGCGAAGCACAATAATGAAAAGTCTTCAAATCCTCTCCTAGCTATTTCCGTTCGTTTCGATTTCTTTCAGGATTTCAGCCGGAGAATCGTGGCACGGTCGGGCGGCCATATCAAAAATTTAATATCGCCGACGAGGGCCATTCAGAAGTAGAAGCAGAAAATATTGAATCAAATGGAAAAGCTCCTCTAGCCGTTGTCGGATCAAAAGCCATTAAAGGGACTTAATGAACCGTGGAAGTGCTTGTCGAAGGACGTAATGGACGGAACAGTTTTAAAAACCGAAAGTATCTGCCCCCCCCCCTCCATCTCCGCACTTTTTTTCAGCCCAGCCGAATGCTGTTTTACATAAATCATGTCGTCGGCGCTCCACACACGTACCGCATCCCGAGGATTGGCAAAAAAAATATCAATTCGCGGAAATATTATCGAAAAATATGATTCAAGGTGGATTTTTATTATATCTCATCTTTATGCTGAAAAGACATTTCTTATATTTGTCGAAAATCTTTACGTCTTTTACGTCCCCCTTTTTTTGAAATGAAAAATTATCGAAAATTGCTTCTTATAAATGATTCGAATATGCCTGGGAATGTTTATTTAAAATCAAGAGATTAAAAGAAAATCTAGTCGATTTGGGACAAACAAAGCGTCAAAGAAAAACGTTTCAATAATATTATCCAGCAAAATTTTCAGTATGCAAAGTTTATTTGCTGAGCATTTCCATTTGAACGTCTCTGAGACTATTGACAATAGAGAAAAACTTCGGAAAAGTTTGCGCAACTATTAAAATTTGCTTTTTAATTGTATTTGTTTTATAATTACGGATTTAATTGATAAATAATACGACTTTTAATTTAAAACCAATAAAAATCGTCAATAAATATTTTTTATTAATTACTCTCATCTTAAATGATTATGATTATGCATGTGAAACTAAAAATCTGTAATTTAATAAAGATCTTACAGATAACCCTAACCCTTCTATAACACTACCTGCTATAATAAGTTAAACAGTCCTTCCTATAGCGATTCCTCCTAAGACGTAAATGTTCAAGGGCAAATTGCATATTAATACCGTTTGGTTGACATTGATCAAGGTCATGTAAAATGAGAATGGAAAAATGATCCATGTATTGCTTTCGTTCTATATAAAACAATTAAAAAAAAATTCCAAAATGTTGCCTTTGATTTCTATAACGTAGGTTTTCTATAATGTAGTCCGTTTTTCTTCGTTATAGGAGGGCTGTCTGTAATATAATATAATCTTGTCATTAACATATTTTGACAGTGATAGACTTTTTTCTTTTTTAGTCAGCACTAGGAAATTCCGGAATCACGAATATTTTTAAAATTAAGTATAGAAAAAACACTAATAGATTTAAGGATTTTTTCCTTAATGTTTAATACAAGCCATCTATACAAAATTTTGGAAAAGGGCTTTTTAATTTTATTTTGTGTATTGAATGAGAATCATTACATTGATTATTTTCAGGGAGCGTTATATGCGTCTTGCTTGTTACAATTAACCGCGGTATAGCAGGGAGCGTTATAGAAGGGTTTACTGTATATTTATAGTACTAAAATAATAAATACAAATCTACTAAACCACTTTTTCTAAATTTTTTGTTCATGTTCTTAGTCAAATTATTGTTCGATGTAGGAAAAAGTTAGGCAACCCCTAATCCAGGGGTGAGCAACCTTTATTTACAACGGGCCAGCTACAAAATTGGTATGCGGGCCGCACGTAAGAAACTTATGATAATACAAACCTTTTTATTAACAAAATGATCCTAGTATAAAAAAAATCAGAAATAAAACACTCATTAATAGAAACCGATCCATCACGGCGGCTCAAAACCAACCGCGTCTTCCGAAGGGGGTCTATTTTCCATTATAAATTATAAAATCCAAGCGTTTTAACTCGAGATATTGAGAAAATCTTGATAAAAAAATGATTCTATTTTTTGCGTGTTACAGTGGAGCCATGTTGTTGGATCCCGTGTTATAGGAGGGTTTCCTATATATGTAAATATTAGCTGAGATTTTTTCAATAACATCATACATTCTATGCTCTACTTTATGTTCGTTTGAAACCAGCCGCGTCGTCCAAAGGGGGTCTATATATAAGGGAAAATAGACTCTAAGTATCTCAAGTCAAGATAAAATCTTCATAAATATCTTATTTTTTTTCCAAAAAAATGGATTATTCTAAGAATAAAAATAGTTATCCATGATACGCTTCATAATTTTGTGGATATTTTGTATTTTTTTGAATGAATCAATTTAACGGATAGAAGAAGGGCAGACCGACTGTCATTTCTCGTGGCACGTGTCACTAGTATACGTTTCACTCACGCTTGGCACATCATCACGGATGCAAGCGAGAAAACACATCGGGCCCGTGGCTACAGAAGCGAATATTGTCGTTTTTATTTTTTCGCAAATACGAACAATAAAGTCAATGATTCATATTAAAAGAATTCTATTCCCAAATTGACCCCATCGGCACGGCTAGATTAATGACAAATTCGGCATTGCTTCTTTGCTATTAATTGATATATATTTGCAGATATATAGACGACACGCTTTCAATCAACAACAATCAACATGTAAAATCTTTGAAGGGCCGCACGAGAAAGTGTGACGGGCCGCATGCGGCCCGCGCGTAATAAATCAAACTGTAATCCCCGAGTCGACTCGGCCGATCCATTCGCTATATTTATTTATCAATAAAGATGCTGATTGATAAATATATTGATAATTTTTTCACTGCGCTTTTCACAACTAAAGATCGTATGATTCATTTTATCATATGAAGGGGAGAATATTAACAATAATATTCACATATATTTATTTTTAAATTATCATCGCAATTTGAGCCTCGATTTGACACATTTTTCGATATATTATGACATCCGTATAAAAAAAAATCTTGACAAATATCCTTTATTGATGAAATAGGTCTGTTTGTGACAGGCGACCTCTTTCGGGTCCCGTCCGACGGGGCTTATACACCACTACGTGTACTAGATATTTCTATTGGCAAAAAAATAAATACCACGATTTATCATAGTAATATCAGAGCGATGACGTCAAAATAACACGGCGCTCGTAATAAATTTTGTTTTAATTTTTCACCGTCTAGAGACGTGGATTGAGCGTGCGCTGCAAACGGGCAGAATGAACCCGAGACGACGGGGTGTGGGTGGATGGGTGAAGATTTGAAATTCTCGACTCGTAATTAAAATATCCACAAGGCGGAGGAGCATCGCATGCGATTCTTGGCATCCGTGTCAGAAGACGCTAATGGAAAATGGCAAAGAGTTATTTGCATGCAAATTTCTGCCTCAAAGTTTCAAGACGGCGATACGTCATTTTGTGTGGCCGATGAGGAGGCCGCGCATTATGTCCGAGCGTTTCACATATGTATTATTATCAGAGGTGGGTGATTCACTCTCGCAAAATTATACAGTGAAATGAGGGCAGTGTTTGAACCCCTTTGCGCAAAAGGGTTTCCGAAAAATAGCCCCGAAAAAATTATTTCAGACCCCGGCTTATCGTCGGAGTTCACAAAGCCACCGTGTCCCTCGGGCAAGTGAGATATTGAAAACAAGTAGGACTTCTTTCGGGCCAAGTAGCACTTTATTATTACACCGAAAAAAACATACATTATCAACACGAGAAATGAAAAAAAAGAGGAAATATGTTTATCTACCCGGGAGGTCTCTAAAGTAGATATTTCGGAGACTTGTTGTAAAGAGAGATTTTATTCATCTATAAATATTTTTATTTGCATTACGTTGCCTCCTCCAGTCGCAAAATTTTATTAGAAAATTCATCCAATATTTTAGAGTGTCCGTGATCAGCTAGGGGATTCTAAGCATCAATATAAAATTCCAGAATATTTTTCAGAACACCTATATACAGTATATTCAGAACATTCAGCTCGTTTATTTGGACAGCTGGCTATTTGGACCATATATAATACCAAGGAATAGAAAATAAATACAGAAACTAATAATCATAACTTTAGTTATCTGAGACATTATTCCTTCTTATTAATAATAAATAAACTTAATCTTAGGGACTAAGACTTGGAAATTTCCAGTGGAACATTGAACCAACAAAAACGTGTGAATTAATTATATCTTAATATTTTTAGAATTAAGTTACAAATGATGACTTTCCTTGAACTAAAAAAAAATGTATTAAAAACTTACATAAAAAACCCTCCTATATCGCGAGAGACCCTTCTATAGTGCTTCCTCCTTGAGCGCTATTTTCTGCAAAATACCATATTTTGATGCGAAAATCATAAACCAAACTCTACAATTATTCTTCTCGAAATTTGATGTTGCTTTTCTTCCTTCTTGAGTTGCAATCTGTTTATAAAGAATATAGGAATTGATGACAGACGTCTCCATCCCCCAGAAAAATTCCCTTACCTTCTTTGGGTTGAAGGAAATGTACATAAATCTTCCTTTGAATCAGTCGATTCATCTACTGAAAAATTTTCATAGGGAATGAAGTGTTCCCGAAATTTTCTTTCTAGGTACATTAGGAAATTGTTCACCCTTGAAATTCTGGTCCTAAATTCTTGCGTAGCACTTGAGATTATTTCTAAAAGTAAAGTCCAAAAAATTTGGAAAAACCCGTCTGCGTTGGAACCTTTTGTATCCTTCTCAGGTAGAAAAGGTTCCCACATTCCAATGTTCATAAAAACTATTCCATCCTCATCCCAGTATACCGCTTCACTAAATACAAGTGAGAAAAAATATGTTTGCTTGCATTTTTACAATAAACTAATGAAGAAAATAATGTCGAATGAAATTCGAAATAGGACCGGAAAGGGTTAAGTTTTGATTTTTTTCTTAGATCATCCCTTTTAGCCCATTTTTAGCCGGCTTTAAAATAACCGCGTCGTCAGAATTGGGTTAAAAAGGATGACTTGATCTAAAAAAAAATCTATTAAAAATTCACACAAAAATATATATTGCGAGAGGCCCTTCTATAGTGCTTCTTCCTAGAGCGCAATTTTCTACAAAATACCACATTTTGATGAGCATAAAAAAATATGGTACAAATAAGATGCTGTTTTCGATTATATCATCATTAATTACAATCTTAATATAATTTTGAATAATTAAATAATTGCTTTAACTCAAAAAAATCCCACTAACTAACCTAATCCCATTTTTGTAAAATATAAAAATGGCACTATGCAAGGGTTTATTACATATGCAACATTTTTTAATGTTAAATAATAAAGTTACAATCATTTCAAACATGTCCTAGAGTTCTCGTAATTTACTTACTTTTTAACACAAAAACATTAAGATTTTAATAAAAACATGTAACCCTAAGTCTAGCGGTTAGATTTTTTAAAACATACCGTGTTAAATGCAACAGGATTTATGTAAAAAATAGAATTAAGATTTAGTTTTTGTAAAACTAATCCAACCCAACCCAACCTAACCTAACCCTATCTCGTTTTTTTGTTTAGCTGGTTTTTAATTTAACCTAACCTAGTCTATACTATATTAGGGTAAGTAGTATGTACTAATCTATACTAGATTGGGTTAGGTAAAATAGATTTAAATTAGCATTATTTAAGTTAACCTAACCTAACTCCATTTTTGTACGTTTTCCTGGCATTTAATTTAACCTATCCTAGTTTATACTAAGTTAGGTTAAATATGATATACTAGGTTAGGTTAAACTGTAACACAGTCATTAAAATTAATTAATAAAAGTAAAATGTCCTCTCCAAAAAACGAAAGAAGAATAAAGAGTGTCACCTTTTCAGATAAAGGGATGCGTATACGCTGAAAAAGTAATAAATTTCAGATCTCCATGATATGGGAATACATGAATTCAAATTTGAACATATCTACTAAGGCAGGGATGAGCAACCTTTATTTACGACGGGCCATTTACGAATTTAAAAACTTGACCTGATTAACTCAAACAAATTATGTCTTTATTAACAAAATATAAAAAAAATGGATTATTCTAAGAATAAAAATAGTTTGGTTTAGGATTTTTGAACTCTTCAATATGGCGCCTAAATGACAAGCGCACTTGGCGATGTCTCGCCGCCGACTGAGGACAAGCCAGCGACTAGCGACTGCCGAGTTTTCGCGTCAATCGCATGGTTTCACTCGCACTCGGCACATCGTAACGGATGCGAGCGCGAAAAAACATCGCGCCCGTGGCAACAGAGAGGAATATTGTTGTTTTTATTCTTTTTTCACAATCGCCAAAATGAAAAAAAACTGTAAAGGACCTCACGAGAAAGTGTGACGAGTTGCTTATCCCTTTACTATGGTATGCTGATAAAAAAATATGCTTAGTGATGTGCAAGCTAAGCATATTACTGATTTATACTAAAAAAAAATATTTATAAATTATATAGGCTCTAGTGATAAATAAAATATATATCCATAATATAATAAAAATGAATGTTAGAGAGAGTTCAATTTTTTTGCTGAGAAAATATTACTCTGGAGCAATATTCGTGTAAATTTATAGATTAATCTATAGTAGCCCAGACCTTAATCACATTACGCCATAGAATTTATTGGAAATGCGAATTGCACCCTCGTCCAATAAATTTTCCTCCAGTATCAATCCAAAAGAAAGATGGGGTGAGATATTTGCCAACGACAAACAACGACAGACACATAGATTTATTTCCACGGCTGATTTTCCCGGTTTTTCGCGATTTTTCCCGACGGACTCAGCAACAGTTAGGCGGGAAAATCTAGCCGTTCATTTCGGGATGACAGTGACATTAATTGCCTACCGAATCCGGCCAGATTTTCCGGCGAAAAAATCCAGAATATTTCTATGTATACAACTAATTATAACTGGGCCGGATGAGTTAATCAGAACGCTGTGCAAATTATACATATGTGTATGTACGGAGCGCAAAGTTTGACACGTACACTTCCGGTCGCTGGCCGGACGTCCGGTCTCGGTTCCGATGCCCACGTGTCCGGTGCCGGTGCAAAATGGTCGCAGATTTGCATAAAGGCTCGCTCTCACTGTATGGACCGATGGAAATGAGGGCCACCACCCAGACGTCAAGGTGTCAGACACAGGTATCCTGCGCTTCTCAAACCTGCGATATTTGAGAATGTCACAGGGAATATATTCAACAAATAAAAATAAATATTACGAATGACATATGTGATTATAATATAGTCACACGAACATCATAGATCTTATCGAAAAAAATGTATATAACAGAGGAACCCGAAAGTAATCGCGCATTTTTTTATGAATTTAAAATAAATATAAAACATAATTTTCATTATTATTATTGACGGTTTTCCATCTTTCCTGTATTTACTAATACCTTTTTTGATAAGACTCTCTTGATATGAGTCGCAAAACACGTTGATTTGTTTTTCGCTTTTTTTTTAATTTATATTTTGGATTTTTCAACTAATCAATATAATGCATAAATGACAACGCTCACGGCGACGTTCCAGTGCAAACTGAGCTCTCGCAGCACGTGTCACTCGCACGTTTCACTCACACTCGTCACATCGTACCGGATGCGACTGAGAAAAAACATCGTGCGCGTGGCAACATCAGCGAATATTATTGTTTTAATTTTTTTTCTCCATTGCAGACAATAAAGAACAATGATTACTTATAATATTAATTCTTTAAAATAAGAATAGAAATAAAAAATAGGATTTATATTAAAAAAAAAATCGAAAAAAATCTTAGTTTAACCTGCTAGATTGTTTTAAATTATTTACAGAAAACATCTATAATGTGCCTGATTAAAGAAAAAAGGAAAAAAATGTATTTTCTTCCTTCTTCCCTCTTTAAAGCTAGCCGTGGTCTTTCGATCCTTTCTCGCGATCTGATAAATTTTGGATATTGGAGAGTAAGGAATTTTGGGAGCGGAGAGATTAGGGTAATGTTCAAATCTCACCAAATTCTTAGTCTTGAAACAAGTTTAGGGGTCGGAAAGGGAGTTTGATTCGGAGAAAGCCGTTGCCTTTTTCGAATATATTTGAATAATATATAGAGTTACTAATCGCTAATTCTTTGTCTCGACAACATGGAATTGGATGTTTCTCTGCTCTCTTTGGTTTTCTTCAATGTGTTGCAAATGTGAAGAGGACCTTGGTGATTTAAGTCTCTGTGAAAATTTCACGAGGTTTCGACTCAACCAGGAATCTCAATATATCATCATCAAAGTTCGAAGATCGTCCAGATTCGGGTGAATTATTTTTAAATTCTTTTTCTATACCTTCCAAACCTATATTGACATCTACGTGCTGATAGCACTTCACCATAAATTTATTTAATAGCTTATGAGCTTTACCAGCAATTAAGCCCTGGTCTACAAAAAGTAGCATACTATATCCTAAGTGTCCTTCGTCAATTTCCGTTTTTTAATTTTTACCCTCAACAATAATATAATTTTTATTACTTAAAAATTAGGTTTTAAAATACGCGATTTATTTCAGGTCCCTCTGATATTAAAGAATAGAAATACTTATGTTTGCAATCATTTTTTTTCAGATTACTTTGAAAGACAATGGATTAGGGTTCCACTGTATATGATATGAATAAAATATGATTTTAAATGTGAAATTTTCATATATTTTCAGTGCATTGTTCGTATTCTCTGTCCTCGTCTCATTGAGAGATGGGTACATATGCATACACGTCAGTTACAAACATATCGTCCATTATATTCTGAATAAACAATAACGTAGAATTGTACGCTTTTAGATTTGCTTCGATATAACGACAAAGAATAGCACAGGTTTTTTTCAATGTCAAAAGAAATATCGAAATGTACTACATTTTCAATATCGATTCGTTTTAATGAAAAATTTAGGGCACATTGGCTCGTATTTACACATCCTGTATACATTTCCGACCAGTGGGGTTAATACACAATGCCTTTGTGCCGGATTAGGTGACCCATGTGCCACTATATATTGCGTCACCAACAGTACATAAATGGAGGTGAGGGATGAAAGAATATTACGTTCTTCTCAAAAAAAAAAATGATACAAAAAGAAAATGCGATGAAAATTTTCAAGCTTTTTTTTCGCCCCCGTCCTGCGACAGACATTAGCTTTGCGCACTTAATTTGATGAAAACAGCTGGCTTTTTTCGGGCATGTCTGGCGTGTGTGGCATCGCTTATAGTATGTACCAATTATTTAAAAAATATCATCTCAGAAATAATTATAAATAATATACAAGGATATTAAAACTATGTGAAAATAATATTTTTAGAAATATTTTAATACTGATTATTGAACAAGACTTAGATCACACCCTTAAGAGCTACACCTATGGTGAGCTGTACAAGTCTCTGCCTTGTCTCATCCTGCACCAATCTTTTTTAAACGAATCCTGCTATTTTTTGTAAACGCCCTCTATGTTTGCTTTAATATGAACCATTCAAAACCTTCTCATAGATATTAATATAAAAATAACTGCGAGCTTAAGAGATAAACAACATATTTCCCTCGTAGACACCTTGCTGTCTTTTTTGTTTTCCGTAGACCCCCCCATCCTGCCTACCTAATATGATTTTTTTCTAACTCTATGGTTTGTAACCGATTTCTTGTTTTAGTAAGAAGTCTGGCAACCATGCTAAACCATATTTTTACTAGGTATGAAGACGGAAAAGCCATCAAAACTATCTTGCCATAGCTCATGATGCAGAATAAGCAATTAGAATATCGCTCTAAAGCAAGAACTGCTGATAACCCTATCTAAACCACATGTTCTGCAAGTTCTTCGTTTGTGTCTAATCTAGCCTAAATGGACTACCCATTTTTTCCCATGTCATAGACCCCTTATAATTTGAAATCGAACCTTTGGGAGTCCATATAGTTCACTTTGGGATTCATTGCTTTAGAGATTAGGTAAGATTAAACTTAAATACGCATAAAGAAATTAAGTACTGAGAATGAATTTGAAATAAGTTTAGAAGATTTAAAATCATTGTAAAACAAGATTTTATTATTCTCTGCAATTTATTCGATAAATTCAGTAAACCCTCCTATAACGCTCCCTGCTATACCACGGTGTTCTATAACAAGTTCAACAGTCCCTCATATAGCGCTCTAATCAAATACAAATGGAGGTGTTTGAGGCGCAATACGATTCAGATTTAATAGGAAAAATTAGGCCAGGTTTAAAAATACTCTGGGTAAGGATGGATAAGTTTTGAAATTATTCTCTCGGAACAAGATTTATCTTAAAGTGAGAACGAAAGTAGCAGAGAAGAGATTCGAAGCGACAGTAAGAAATCATTCAAATAAACCTAAGCTTCATTTATTCGGCCATGTTAGTAAATGAGCTTGACATTTCCAACAAAGCCACTTGTGCTCTCGCTCAATAAAGAGTCTGAGGCTGATGAACAAAAGTAAGAATTTATAACCTTTTCAACATTCCCAACATTAATCATTTTTGATTATTATTTTTACGTAATAATGATTAAAGTACATTTGAGTATATTTTAAGGCCCCTTCTGGGGTGCGACTAAGTATAGCCGACCTTTAAGGGGCTACATAACGACAGTCAGTTACCTATGCAGCACAAAGGACAGCTGATAGACCGTGCCCATGTGGGCTAAGGGTTGGGGTCTGGGGATGCGATTCTCGCTCCGGCCAGGCCGGCGAAGACCGTAAAGGCCCTGAAAGCAGGGCCGCTTGAAATCAAGTCTCGATGACCGATAGGGCCAGGGACCAGCCTGACCGCATCTAGCATAGTTTTCCTCGCGGAGTCGAGCTCTGGGTACGTCCAGAGTTGCACTTACAAAGGTCAAAGCCAGGATTGTCTTTGAGGCCAAGTTGATGGAGCTTGGCGTTAAAGGCACCATGGCCTAGGATGAATTGGACACGTGGTGGTTTGGTTCGAACCAGGGCATCAACATGCGCTTTTGCACGTAGGTAAAGTAGTCTCTTGTGACCAGCGCTTCTGCCATGCGGATATGGCCGTGCGGTAGACGGCTGCTTTATGAGGCGACCAGTCTTGGGGGAGGTCCACGGGTGGTGCGATGAAGGTGTCTCCGACCAGGACCTCGAATCCCCTATAGGTCAACCAGAGTGCAGCTCGTACTTGTAGCTCTAGGTCCAGCGGCAGGACTCCTGCCAGTACCGCAAGGGCCGCAATAGAAGAGGTTCGATAGGCTTTGGTTACCATAAGTCAAAAAAATAAAAGCTCGAATGCAGACTTATTCTTCATTGCCTATGTTTAGTAGACTAAAACCTATTCTCAGTTGCAGCTCGCAGCTTCATTTGTTTAGCCCTACTTCCTCGGCATTTCCCATGTCCTTGTTACGAATTTCTCAGTATGTTGGCAGGGATCCCCTTGATGGGAGTATTTCGCGCTCTTTCCTCCAACTTCTGACTCATTCTTCAACAATTGTTTCAGTGTCATTCTTGCAGCCGTATTTGACAAGCTCGCTGAACGTCAGTTGTCATAGTTATTGTCATAATGCCTCATGTCTGAGGATCGTGACCATTCTTGTCCTTCTCCAGGATCCTCTGCATTCCGCATCTCGCATCGCAGCTACTACGATGGAGCCCGTGGCGATCTTCACTTGGTCTCTTCAGTGGTTAGGCCCCCTGCCCCTTCGCATGCGTCCTTGTACGTTTCCAAGCGCGACGAGCTTCTCTAGGATATCGTTTCTTCTAGCGAGATATCATAGCAAAATACCAAAGTAGTCCTCAATAAGTGTTGCAAGCCCCACGTTTTAAAGGCGTAATTTTTCTTATTCGCATGTTCTTCTTTATGGTCCAGGTATCCTAGACTCTACACTAGAATTTTTCTTTTTGGACACCCTCCATGTTTTTTAAACTGTCGAAAGCTTTGACATCGCATTTTTACCCAACTTGCCGACTTGTTTTTGGCTCACAATTTCCGTTACATGTAAGTAAAGATCCAAGATATGAAACTCTTGAACCCTCTCCAGATTCGGAAGATTAGCGGATCTGGGCTGTAATTAGACGACTGGCCAAGTATTAATACATTAATTTAGGCAGACATATCCACCAACTGAATAACATAGAGTCATGGGCGATACCCTAAGTGCACAATATCCCGTAATTTGTTTTTTTTTAAGCAAACCAGATATTCAAGGGCAATAAATGAAGTTCTACACACAGGCGTCGAATACTCTCAACGTGCTACTGCCTAATAATAGATTCCGTCATCTCATTTTCGACATTAAATACAGTTTTAGATTTAAACGTCTATATATTGTCTAAATTTATGCTTATAAAATAGTCATGCGACGGTTATGCGCTATAAAAATATTTAAATTTTAAATATAGGTCATCGAAACCATTTCGACGTTCCTCCCGGTACATGTGCCGGCCAAATGGAGTGTATCCGGCCAACAACTGGTTATATTCAATTTTAGAAAAAAAAATAGAACAAAAAAAGAGAATCGCCGAGCCGGGCAAAGCTCAGCGAAGAGTGAAACGATAAAAACCGCAAAGCCTTTTTCTACCACCCACGTTCAAAAATAGGAGTCATTAACGCAAACGACGTCGGAAATGCCGATTTTGCATGTGACAATTTGCAAAAAAAAAAAAAAAAACCTAGTACGAAAACGAGATGTCGTCATCATCCCTTGTACAAAGGGAACGTGACAAGAGCGGCGACACTTCACGAGAAAAAAAAGACCGAATCAATTTATTCGAATGAATATCTAAGAGAAATACCGCAACATCAACAGCAGAGTATAATACGATATATATGTAGTATG
Organism: Philopotamus ludificatus; assembly: GCA_022495035.1. Lineage (NCBI taxonomy): Eukaryota > Metazoa > Arthropoda > Insecta > Trichoptera > Philopotamidae > Philopotamus > Philopotamus ludificatus. The sequence goes on along the minus strand of JAGXCT010035950.1, from coordinate 7,190 downwards.
GGCGGATTTTATTATTCGTCTGAAATATTTCGGCACAGGAAGATCGTTTCGCATTTGTTTTTGCCAAATTACAGCGTTTCGTTAACATTTCAATTAAAGTCGAACTGCTTAACTTGTATGGTTTGCCTGATACGAACCAACAAACAGAGATAATTTTTGTTTGTTCGCACAGTGTGTATGGGAGGGGAGACTGGGGTCAAACGTGTACGGCTGACTTGATTTTTTTTTTCTCCTCAGGTTCCCGTGGGATCGTTTGTCAGATTAGAACGGACGATAGTTTGGGTCATGGAAACTTAAAATAATATTTGAAAAGACCATAATATAAATACACTATGAATGCTATGTGATAAGAATATAAAAAAAGCTTTTTCATATTATATTATTCGTAAAACGCTAAGTAACAAATAAATTATTGATATTCTTTGACATATGTTAATCTATGCTCTGTTTTTTTTTTATAATAATTTATATCATAATATCATATATAAGGCATCCGTTTATATATCAAATATTTTATGTATTCTAAAAGAGTTATAAGAGGCGGAGTATAATTTAATAATAAAAATATATATACGTTTATTATGTTTATTGCTCTACCGATTTTTAAAACGAAGATAAAACAAGAGGATCAGATAAATTTAAAAATTTAGATATACTGACGAACATCAGTGTGCATACTGACGGAAATCAGTGTGTGCACTGACGGAGTACCGTGAATGATAGGTAAAGTCAATGGCACTCAACTATGCTCAATCTTCCTGTACTAAAGAAGGATAAAGGATATTTTGGATCTATTGGATCGTTATGTTAAAGGTTGGCTATCACTGTCATATCTAATTGTACCCTTTAAAAATGTGTAAATTAGACACATTTTGCTTCTAGAATAATATTATTAATATAAATAAATAATGCGTAAAATATTTGATATTGTTGACAAAAATATCATTACTCTAGAACAGTGGTAGCGAACCTTTTTACCAAAAGATCAGCTGTCGGAAGTGTTAGGCTAGGCTGTGACTAGGTTTGCTACCACTGTCGCAATAGTTAAAATGCTGAATCGATAGCCATTTAAAATATTTTTGATATTTTCAGAATTTTTGATTTGTAAAAAAATATATATAAATAAAAAATTCGCTAAACATGTAAAAAAATACAATAAAAGACGACGTTTTATTAAAATTGAGGAACTAATGATAGATTCGGGTAAAGATACTGAAAATTTCGATCCAAAGTGCTTCGAATATTGCAAAAAAACGCTGAAAAACAACAGTGTCGTCATCTTTATTTTTTAAAATGGATTATTTTAAGAATAAAAATATTTCTACTAATCATTATGACACATTAATGACACGCACACTCGGCGATGTCCCGCCGTAGACTGAGGACCTGCGTTCGACTACCAGACCGCCGCTCGTTCTCGCGGAACGTGTCATCAGTACGTTTCACTCGCACTTCGCACGTCGTACCGGATGCAAGCAAGAAGAAAATCGCGGCCGTGGCATCAGAAGCGAATATCTTTGTTTTTATATTATTTTTTGCAATTGTGGACGATAAAGCTCAATAATATTTATTCTTTAGACATTTTTAGACAAATACAAAAAGTTGAGATTCCAAATATCTAGGTTAATAATATTATTTATACAGCCATCCCTCGATTTACGCGTTTTTTTTTATTTCTGGAATATTATTAGCTCTATCTTCATCAATCTATATCAAAATATCTTACAACGATTTAGTTATTAGATGAATAAAAAAATATTTTTCTTCGTTGTTTTTTTTACGCGGTTTTTAAAATCGCGCAAATCTCGCAAACTAAGAGTTTGAGTATGTTATTACTTTAATATAGGATTTAATTTATAGCACGCCTTTTCGACCCACTCTCCCCTACGCACGCTTTAATCAAACACATTTCAATTCAAACAACTGTTAATAAACAACAACCGCATCAAAAAAAATATTAACATTACATATTTACGCGAAATTAATATTAAACAAAATTATTATTAATATTTTAAACGATTTATATATAGATAGATATATAAAGAATAATAAAATATGTACATATACATGGGTTTACGTTTATATCCCGCAAAATTCTGAGAATGCAACCGCATAAAAAAAGTATCTGAAAAAGTTCGACATCAAAAGAATCGTGGAATTTTGTATGTGGGATTCGTCCGATTGTTTCTTGCTGTTGTTTTCGTTTAATTTTTTAAACACAGCCGACGTCACATGGAATTTTGTTTGATCCGACGTGTTATACATCTAGTAAATCTACTTATCTCGTACAAATTTCCCGGTTGAATGACTCTTAACTCCTTTACTTTACCGTCTGAATAACAAGAGGGACGTTTAAATATTTATTTATTATATAAATAAAAATGATAAAAATCTGTTTAATTGCCGTGTCATTGTTACAAGTCCGCAGAGGGCGGTCTAGCGCTCGGATAGCGCAAATATACGGCCATGTCCTTTTTTTCGGAACCACCAAAAGGCTGACAAGGCGTCCGGATCCCGTATCATCGTCCCTTTCAAAAGTTTTAACGAACCTGTCATTCAAGGGCTGCCACCCCCTGAGAAACGTACGTGTTAACGCGGGGACCCGCACTCAAACAAAAACATCCCCCGCGTAACAATTTTTATGACAGATCTGAGAAAAAAAAAACACTGAAAAGAATTGCAAAATCGTGTCGGCCTTTTTTAACGAGCATCCACGGTCATGCATGAGCTGGTAGCGCGCATGCGCAACCACTTCACTCGATGTAATATATTTTTTTTTAATTCAAAACGAAAACCTTCATAATAAATTCCTGAAAAATATTATAAGTCGTGAAGCGATTGCAAATTATTATTTTTTTATTTTTATATATAAACTAATCCACTTTTATTTCTAATAAACGCGACCATGTGCATAATTCCCCTTATAGAGAACCATGGACCTGGCCTTCGTGGGGATATATACAACCAAGCCTCGATTACTACGGTTTTATACAACACGCGCTGATGAATTCTGAAATATTTTTGTCGAACTTACATTTCAATAATGCATAGAGTTGATTAGGGGCCAATGGACTTCCTAGTCCCAACCCGCCCGCTACGTCGGTCCGACCATTAGACCTGGTGTTATAAATCGGCGTAGTCCGTCCGTATCATTTCTGGACTCTTGATATTCTCGAGTGCGCCCCTATCCTTCCCACGTAAAGTAGCTCTCAGAACATTCTCCCACTCCGTTTAAAGACAAGCGGCACAATTTCGAATACCCTCTCTCCATTCAATAACAAGCGGTGTATTCTTAAAACCCATTATATTAATCCCGGTTAATAGATTCAAATCAGATCAAGTCTTACTCTCATATCGAGATGACTCTCCAGTACCAAAGGAATCTTTGGGAACCTCAGCTCCAGTCTCACTCTCATATCGAGATGATCTCATCCAGTACCAAAGGAATCTTTGGGAACCTCTGCTTCAACGTCCAAAGGAATCTTTGAGACATCCATCAGAGATTGGCTCGCGCCGTTATGGCAGTCACATCTCCGTGATTTCTCTCATACCGGAGATATTTCTCCGGGATCTTCATCATCATCTCGTACCAGAGATATGTCTCTGGGATCTTTATCATCATCTCGTACCGGAGATACGTCTCTGGGATCCTTTCGTCACACCTATCATCGAACTGACGACACCTGCAATCTTCAATAAACATCATCTACAAACACAGCGTGTTTCGCACAATCTCGATCTTCGGAAAGCGCGATCGTCGCTGCCGGACGATCAGACGTTTTGGCGCCAGCGGTCGTGTACCTTCTGATACGCGAGCTCGGGTGCCTTAACATTGGAGGCAGCGACGGGTTACCTTTTCGGTGCTACTGTCGCGTCCCCTAACATGTTGGTGGCAGCGACGGGTTTCATTTATTGGACTACTGTCGCGCCCGCCTTAACACTGGTAAGAAACACCTCTTAGCGCCCCTCGCATCAGTAACCGGTGTAGAGGCGCGATTATCTGGAAACTAGAGTTGCCTGGCTCCTGAAACCGAAGTCAAAAGCAAATGCCGGGATGGATTTCGCCAGAGCCGTCTCCCACCACATTTCCGCTTCCTACAAACTCGCTCCATCCTAAAGTTTCCCCAGGCCGTAGCGGCAGAAACTCGTACGGACGGAAGCAATGCACGCAGCCTTGGTGGCTGTTTTAGACTATCGCTAAGGCGTGCAATGTTAGCCCTACCGGCCCAAAGAGAGTGCCCTCCGGAAATCCTAGTGGGTCAACCTGCACCTGGATTACGTAGCCAACCAATGTTGCTCTTGGCGTGCTCCGAAATGGTGGAGGAAACTCCAACAACGACGAACACGCGAAGAATGGCAAAGTAAAAGCCATACGAAATCATCATCATCGGGGCCCAATTGAACTTTGATAAATACCCAACAAAACAGTGCAAAAATATGTACATGTTGGTGTACACATATCCTTGTGTGCTTAAATAAATCTGGTCTCTAACGGATTTCTCACCACAGAGCCAGTATACCCTGAGAAGGAAAACCCTAATCTGTTGATCAATATTCATTCGTTCATTCATCATAGGCGCAACAGCCCTATTGTAGAGCTCTGACTTCATCCAACACCCTTTTCCATTTTATCCAGTCTGCTACTACGTCACTCTATCTTCGCTAAATTTTATATGATCCAGCATCCCTCTATACACAGTCCAACCACCTCAGTCTCAGTTTTCCTTTCCTCCGTAGACAGGAAGGCTTATTAACTAATAGGGATACCCCATTCCCTGTCTTTTTAATACGGCTCCAAATATTCATTACAGAATCGTCTTTACAGGGATATCCAGTTGTCGATCATCTTGTTTTTTTAGAGCTTAGCATTCAGATCCGTATGTTAGGACGGGCTTAATCAGGGTTATGTAGAGCTCGACTCTTGAGAGGAATCTTAGTCGTAGATTCTCTCAAAGTCGAAAGAAATACTGGTTTGCCAGATTGGTTCTTCTTCGTACTTCCAAATGGTTTCATTGTTGTTTGTAATAAGTGAGCCGAGACATGTGAATCTCTGGACGGCCTTGAAGCTGTACTTTTCGACTCTTAGGGTTTTAAGGATTCGTCCTTGGCTTAGTCTCTTATTCGCTGGCATGCATCCTTTAACCCTTTGCACTCCGATGTCGAGACTGTCTAGAAATCGAGTTTTTACTGGCAACTCCGTGTCTAGACGGTCTCGACATTTTTTTACTCCAGTTCAGCTAATGCTTAAAATGCTATACGAACTAATTATTTTTTACATTTTAAACATTGTGTAATAATCAGAGCCGTACCTGAAGGCGGTAAGGGGCATATGCCCGCGGGTGCACAAGCCTGAGGGCGCCAAATCGAGGTTTGATAATGTTTCGTAAAAGTAATTTTTATTGGATAGAATTATCTTCCCGAGGCAATTATTTTAAAACAGAGCCGGGCGTATCTATGAACGGTAAGCCACCATTTTCATCCACTCTCTGTTTACGTTCAGAAGAAATAGAAAAGGAAAAAATATACCGCTTCTACCCAGCGAAAGTAATGAAAGGATTTAGGTAGCCGTCATACGAATATGAGGGCTGCAAATCCTGTGCCGGTCATGGGCTTTAATAATGGTAAATAGAAGAGGCTTGCCTACATATGTAAAAAACCGAAATTAGCAATCGGGAGTAAAATTGCGTTCAGAAAAAAAAATATGCTCGTATTAGCTTGGCGCGACAAAAGAATAGTCACAATGTTGAGTACCAAGTTTACTTCTCAGTCTGTGTCTGTGAGAAGAAGACCAAGGAGATCAAGGCAAGAGATAGACATCTGCAGAACAATCTAACCTGGCCAATAAACCAGCGGTAATACACTTAATTACATAAGAATATGGGTGGGAGTCGACACCCACTTTATTAATCAGCCACTTCTTACTGTTTATGCGTAAAACTTTAAAATGGTGGAGCAATTTATTTTTTTGGGAGATAGAAACAAGCATTATAGAATTCCTACATTTGTATAAAGAATACGAAAAACGACAATATAAAACCTATGGGACACAAAAAGTTCCGTCAAACATTATTGACACAATAATTGGAAACTTTTCGAGCAACTGAAAGATCAAGACCAGGAGATTTGTAGCAGTAGTCAAGAACAGCGGCTAGATGGGTTATCTTATTTTATGTATACCTAATCCCTAATAAATATAAAGACTGTATGGTATGCTCCTGATCGAAGAAAGTTCATGGAGAGACGAAACCCTTTTTTTCTGCGAAACATGCGAGAGGAAACCAGGCATTCATCCAGGCGACTGTTTCAAGAAGTATCATACTTTGCAAATTTTAAAAAAATAATTTGTTGTAAAACCTATCATGCATTCGATAAAAAGTCCTAAAAAATAAAACAAAATTTTATTTATATATTCAAAACATTTTTCCCAATCTAAAATTTAAACATAATTTTTCGAAATTTTGCTTAAAATGGCTGGTAATATTTTTTAAAATCCTTCGGAGTTCAAAAGGCGCCTGAGATCTGGCCGCAATGTCTATGTGGTCACATCATGATCAAAACAACTTCGACTACTTACGAGGGCAAATATTATTAGCAAAACCAAACTAATAAGCCCAAATATGTATGTGTGTGTCCAAAAGCATGGTATAGCACAACGCATTCAATACACAAACAAAAACTGCGCACTTCAGAAGCCGAATAAGCAGCAATCCAACCGACTATTTCAATTAGCAATACAAACAATTAACTTGATTTGGCAAGTACGATTCCAGGAAAATAGTACTGTGCAACCGATGCAAAAAACTTAAGCAAAACCATATTTAATTCTGCAATTCAAGAAAATATCGCAGACGAAAGCAATCACGTCAGAAGTGTAAAGAGAATCAAAAGGCAGAGAGATCAGAGCTTGACTCAATGCTTCAAATTTCCGTGAATTATCTACTATGTCAACGAGATACTCAAATAAATTTATTTTAGAAGTAATAATTAATCAATACCATATTTTAGATAATACAATTTCAGATCATTATCATAGAGCAGGTTTCCAAAAACTAAGTTCCGCGGAACACTGGTGTTCCGCTGACCCAAATTAGGTGTTCCACGAAGCCTAAATAGATATTTCACAAAAGTTCTTCTCATACGTCTATCATCGAAGAAGAAAATAATCCAAAAACTGTGATTTCTTCAAAATC
>JAGXCT010035949.1:0-48002 GCA_022495035.1 Philopotamus ludificatus | reverse complement strand
TAGGTAGTGGAGGTAAAGAGAAAAGTTCCGTATTACCGTATACAGAAGGTCGCTTTTTGTTTGCTGCTTAAGTCTGTTCGGGGCAGGTTTCTATATGCCCTGGACACGTGGTTGCTATCCTCAGTTAGCTATTGATCCCACACGAACGAGTGTCGGACCAATAAGTTCCGTATTATCGTATACAAAAAGTCGAACGATCGTGAAACCCTGTTTCATAGACTTTGGGGACAAGAGTTAAAATAAATAAATATGAATAAAAACGATATTCATTTGATTTCGTAAAAAATACATGTTTACTGCTTTATTTTCGTTTATGTTTATATGTAAATAAAAAATATTTTTGTTTAATTTTGCAATAAAAAATTAGATAATTCTTATTATTTACTAAGTTCGACCTCACACAAACGGGGGGGGGGGAGTAATTCAACTCCACCATGCCCCACCTGTTTTTAAAGTCATGAGCCGCCCCTGCTTGATACCATTTCGAAAGTCAACAATAGAGTAGGCATTAAATATGACTATTAATGTCAAGATACGTCAAAGATAAGTGTACTAATAGGATAAAAATATGTAATGTATACAGCCGGCAAAACTAAAAAAGAACAATTATTTCAATAATACAAAATGATAAAATAAACAATTTTTCCTGTTAAAAATCTGGTGGTTTTTCTTAGAATAATGGCATGATTTTAACTATTTCTGATACATTATCATAAAGATTTAAAATCCATTTTTCTACAATAATAACAATAATCATAATATAAGTGGCCTTAAAACCCTGAAGGGGGTCTTTTCTACCTAGACGACTCTACGCGGTCTACAGCAGAGACACGTTCGTTCCATTTTTATATTTAATATACGGTCTGATCGGATGCTACGGGCTCTTCCTGTAGCACACACGACACCGAATTGGCCTGGATAGCGGCCAAGCTCCTTATAGCTCCGTAGAATCTACGAAACCATGATTGTACCAACCGCCATCGCCACCACGTCCAATCCCAACACGCGACAAAACTATATAATATATTCTCTGAAATGTCTGAAGAAAGGTTGGCCACCACCGAATTAGATATATAACTATATACGATTGTATAAATCTTCCCGATTAAAGAATTTAGTGACACTGGTGGGATTAGCATTGAAGGCTGATTAATTTATAAAGTAGAATCGGTTCGTTTCATTTAATTAAACTTTTGTTTCGTTAGGTAAGTTCGATTTCACTAATATATTCAGCTGAAATAAATTATTCTGCCGTATAATTTTCATTTAAAATCGGTAAAATAACTCGTGCACAGTAGAACTGTGTACTTTGAAGGATATATACTCCCACGTACAGATCTTCAATTGGTATTCCATTCGAGGCAATAACCTAAATAGATTTCAAATGCTCGCATTTATTGTAGAATCGAATCCAGTTTTATCTCAGCGCATTCGGTTTCCTTCAATTTGTAATAAATAATAATACGGTTATGTGAAAATAAATTTAAAACGTTATTCCGAAAATGTCATTCCGCCATGGAATTCGTAACATCCAACGTTTTCGTATCAGCGATACATTTTGGATGCCGAAATTGGAGTCTGGCTGAAACATGTGAAGCGGACCCTCACGGCAATCTCAATTAATTTCCGCCAGATATTAAATTATAATCTGCGATGAGATACGCTCACGCGAAATTAGACTGCCATCACGTCTCATCATATATTTAATGGAAAATTCACGTTACAAGCCGAACAAGTTTCATCAGAATAATTACGGAAAATCTAATATTGCTATATGAAAATGCAATGGTGATTGGCATTGTGTATATAGAACACGGCATACTTCACATACAATAAACTCGGATCATGAGATCAGACCTTTCAGAGCTGTGACCTAAATTAGTTTACGCTCAGCATGAAAAATTCCATTATCCGTTTTTATGTATATGCTCGTGGCCATTTTCCTCACTGTTTGATCGATTCGATTATAAAACGAGTGTATATAAAAGGGGAAAAATCGATTCCAGAGATCGGAAATGTTATTTTCGTTAGACTCAGACCACTTTAAATCTCTATGGGGTCGTGAAAATACCATAGATGATGAAAAAAATAATAATATTACAAAAGGGACGCACTCCAAAATTATTATTCAAAAAAAAATTCAATATAGATAAATGATGATATTCACGAGTTAACATTTATTTTGTGTTATATGGAAAAATTAATAAAATAAAAACTCCGAATTTATCTTAGACACTTAGTACATTCAAATACAGATCTCATAGAAACATAGAAACAATTGGACAATGGACGCTGCATCCATATGGTGCCCCACTGGAGCCTATCATCTGAATCAAAATATGATTGTGGAACACCAAAGCAGATCATGCTCCACATTGTAAGTGACTAATCCCTGAGAAAATTTAACGGAGGTATTCTCGGTCTATAAAAAGTCGATGAAGTTGCTGACTCGTGACTGGAGGAATTAAACCTAGATATATGACCCGAGAAAATTACAATAACCTTTGGAACCGGTACGCGGGCAATTTTAAAAATTTTCTCCCCAGCTTTCCCTTCCTCGGTAAATGCGTCGTCAACAACGAGCAAGAGAAGGAAAACTCTAAATAAAAACCCGTATATACACAGTGTTGGACGCCGTAGCATAAGCACTAGAGGCAAACCTCTTCACGTATCACGGAGAGACAGTACGATCCCTCCATCCCGGTTCTTCCAGACGCGAGTCTGGGTAAAAATACCTTATAAACTATGCTAATAACGATGTTGTAAGGGTATACTTTTTTCGGGCTAGGTTGACGTCGATCATGGCTTCGTAGATTCGCTATTCAGGCCAATTTCGTGAAGTGTGTGCTACAGGGGTTGTCCGTAGCACCCGATTAGATCGTAAATTAAATATGAATTGGCCCTAACCTCGTCTGATTATTATTGTTACAATCCGCGCGTTGACAGCTCAGCTCCCGGGCTCATGGCAGGCGACCTGACCCATATTTGGAGAGGTTAGATAGGAATCAGAGTTGGGAAGAACGTGTCTCTGCTGGAGATCGCGTAGTGTCCTCCACGTGGCAAAGTCCCGCCTCAGGGTTAGTAGGCCACTTATATATGTATGTATGTATGTAGGTTAACACGGCTCCCCAACCATCCAAAGGCAAATGCTAGTCAGCTTCAGCAGTTTTCCTTCTCAATACGAACCCTCACAAACTGTAAACACTACATAGGTCCCAGAAGTAGCAACGAGGAAACTCTCTGTTGTTTTTCACTTTTCCTAAGGCGTGCTTTTTTAGTCTTCTAATGAGTTCAAATGCGTCAAACAACTAAAGCACCTTTTTCTATCTTTTAGCGTTCATGATTGGGGTTTGAAAATAAGGAAATGCTTCGCTTATGAGAGAAATGATAATAAATCACGCAACTAAATTAAATAATGTACGCTAATTTAAAAGTCATATGTTTATTGGAGCATCAATCTACAATAATAAGAAGTGATCTCTCGGAGTCGTCTGTTCTTTAATACTTTAATCAATAGCTAGTCTTTCAATTTTTGGTGTAAAATATATCACCGAGAGCTGCAGAGAATTCACTAAAATTGAACCAGTCATTCGCTTTTGATTAATAGTCGAGGCCAAAGGAACCTGAGTCACACATCATGTGAAGGCTCTTCTTTTGTGTCCGTACCGCGGAGACCCAAGCCGTCTTGGAATGCGGTTTTTTGTAAAGAGTTTTCCCTCTCTTGGCCATTGCTGGCATTGGACGTGTATCCTCTATCGCTGTTGGTATCGGATTAATTTTACCCTTTCGATTGTTTCTAGACAAGTAGGAGGGGGTTTGCCTCGGTATTTGTTTTCATCTAGGCCTTATGTGCTAACGAGTCACAAGTGATTAATAAACTTGATGCACAATAGCAATCCTTCCATCATGGGAAAAACGTCCTCAGAGAGTCGTTCCCTAAAAAGAACGAAGAGGAGCGAAATTATCAAATCTAGACCACTTATAGGTCAAAAGTTTAGGGTTTTTCTTCTTAAGGCATACTGGTTCTGTGGTGAGAAATTGGCGAATGGTGGTAAAACTTGCGCTGGGGCAAACATTACTATAATCTAATTCTCTTATTTTACCAAGTAATGACTGCAGACTGGCAAGTTGAAATACCACTCGTAATATTCGAATGAACCACGCTTGGCGCATGCGCCATAGTTTGACCACACCTGATCTAATTTATATACTGTAACCTATAGCATGGTTAATTGTGAATTTTATTAACTTAGTAGATTGCATAGTTTATTATCAAAGTAAAGGCAACATGAAACTACGGTATATGGGTCAGTACTCCGGTATACTCTGAACTCTTTAGCACGTACCACTTTGGTGCCATTATGAAACGAATCCCCGTTGTTCGGCGTAGCTGGAAAATACGAAACAAAAAGTTCAACCCACAATGTTCTCACATCAATATTTATAAGCTTAATAATTGTATAATTTTCCGGGAAAATCTACATCGTAAATTCTTAATAGGTAATACGATACTGTTCCAATATATAATGTCGACAAAATAATTATTCGAGTATTTCAAATGGTTGATATATTTGGGTGACCAAGAAGAAATCGCGGATTTTATTAATTATACAATTTATTTATTTATTATGTTTTTAATAAATTTCGAAACGTCTTCAACCCCTGCCACATTTTTCTTCCGTTCCCCCTTAGTTTGTGCTACATAGAGCTGGAAAGGATAATAATAATCGGATATAGTGTGCATATGGAGGGTATAGTTTAACAGCTAAATTTTGTCACGGGTAATTCTTGGTTTGTGGCGTATATTATTTTAATTCTATCCTATTCGATTTTCCAATGCGCATTAACCGATCCGTCACGGCGGCTGGAGCCAACCGCGTCGTCTGAAGGGGATCTATTTACAATGGAAAATAGACCCGAAGCATTTCAATATTAATAAAATCTTCATCAATATCTTATCATAGTTATTTCATGATATAAATTTGGTCGATATTTTGGAATTTTCTACTAATCAATATGATGTGTAAATGACACGTACATCCGACGATGACCCGCCGCGTACTGAGGAGACGCCGCCGGTAGACCGACCGCAAAATTCTCGCGGAACATGTCACGCTTCACTCGCACTTGGCACATAGCACTGGATGGGAGCGAGAAAAACATCGCTTAATTTTTTTCGCTATTTCACACAAAACAAGTTATTGACTATTTATAATATTTTTTCTTTAAACATTTTTAGGCAAATACAAAAAAATGTGATATAGGATTTGTATTAAAGCAGTTATTCGAGAAAAATAAAAAAACTAGGGGCCCCTAGCAGACCCCATCGACACGGCTAGGTTTAATGTGGACCATGGAGATACAAGTTTTGCGATAATTTCTCGATGTTTAAACTAGGATCTGATTTAACCAGAGATTTTAACACGTCAATATCAAATTTGTAGGGTAATCCTGATTTAGGCGCATCCTTTAAATTTCAATTACTTTCGAAACTAAAATTGGTGTTTACTACCGTCAACACTTGCCGGTAACTTTGTTAATGGATTTAGTAGCCTTGCTGGCGTTAAAGCCTTAGTCGTAAAATAGCAACGTAAAATGCCTGATATGTCCTTTTTCTGTTTGGGGTATAGGCATTTAATCCTTAATAATAAAATATAATTTATTGCACAGTAATAATATTGAACTACAGATTTACAAAATAAACTTAGGAGATGTTTACTTTATCTGTACACAAACAGAACTCAAACGTTGCTTCATAAAATAAGCGATTTCTTTCTGGTTTTACTATTATTTTTCATTAGATTTTTCACTACATACAACTGTTTTTTTTATTATTAATAATGTTGAGACATAATTTAATTATAGTTGAGAATTTAATATCGCTGACTGTACAATAAAAAATATTTTAACATGCATTTTGCTTTATACGCAGCATGTAGCCACGAAGACATAACATTTTCGATTTTCCACATTTTCTCAAAAGAAAAATCTTTTTACTCGATTTTTTAGCCTGGGATACTAGGAGCTTTATATAATTGGCCCTTACTTTTAATAATAGCCCATAGGCTCTCTATAAGATTTAAATCTGAGCTGTTATTATATAATATACCGAATCCATTAATGTCAAGCCTACATAGTTTATTCTTATTAACCCGAATCTTGAAAAAATATACTATATTAATTTAATAAGTTATGAAACCAAAATATAATATAGAGAGATTTTATGTATAGTTTGAATTTATGGTCGATAATTCGTTTTATGTCTAATTTGAGTTATTTTAGGTTAAAACAAATCAGATCAGATGTTATAAAATAAAATAATATTTTAAATTGGGTGTACGTATTTCTAATATTTATCAATTGATTATTTATTAGATTTTCTAATTTAAATTAACCAAATTTTTGAAAAATTAATAATAAAACAAAAATCAAGGACTATATTTATTCCAAGCATATGATATCGTGATTTAGTTTTAACGTAGTTTTACTGATAATATTTTTGAAAAATCGCAAAATTGACTGTCCTTTTCTGAATACGGGTTTTTTTTTATAAATAATTAAACTCCTTTTTCTCACGTTAGATAAGTTCCACTAAAAACCGTGAAAATGAAAAAAGTTATTTTATCCAGCATGGCGGCTCGAAAACAATCGCATCGTCCGAAGGTGGTCTATCAGAGACCCCAAGCATTTCGAGTCAAGATATTGTCATTATCAATATCTTGATATTATTTAAAAAAAAACCGGATTATTCTAAGAATAAAAATAGTTATTCATGATCTGCTTCATAATTTGGGCAATGTTTTGTTTTTTTAACTAATCAATATGACGCGTAAATGACAACGCTCAGCACAGTGGAATAAACATCTTTGTAAGTTTTTTTTTATAGCACTGTTCCTTGGCTTTCTTTTTTTGTCATATATTTTATTTTATTATTAAGAATAAAATAAACAAGTCCGAAGCTCTCAAATAAGACAAAAAAATGGATTACTTTCCGGTACACCTAATGATAGTGATAATGGGTAACGTGTAAAAATGATCAGTTATTATTTATTATTATTATTAATTTTATATAACTTTATTCCAATGCTTAAACAATTTTTAGAATCATTTTTTGTAAAAATCTTGCAGTTTCAAATGGAAAATCGAAACAAGAAAGTGTTCGACTTATTTTTCAGCTCATCAGTAATGAGTACTTCAAGTGCTTTTCCCAGGATCCACTAAACTCATTTATCACTTTTCATCTCCAGTTATTATATTGTAAATCTTTTTAGTTATTGTTTTTGCGTCCTTGCCTTATCTGTAATAATAAAGGATGATGTGCGGAATTTGATCCTGATCGTCACACATGTTTGAAGGATTAAATATTTTACCAAAAATATCTGTTTCTTGGGAAAAATATACAGAAATAGAATAGGAACGTCTAAAAAGAAACTGAAACAGTTTGTATTCGAATATAAAATTTATAAAACCACAAACGGATACACAAAAAATCACTGATTAAATAATCCTTTCAATAAAACTGACATTTGTTTTTATTATATCAAATCAAAATCTCTCCTCGAGAATTTTTGGATAAGATGATTAACTTCGTCGTTTCGTGCTCTGAATTAATGAGGATAATATCAGATGCCATTTCATGCAAATTCACTAATTCTTGAATATTTACTTCGTAAATATTGAACGTTAACACAAATCGATTGTGATTCAAATTGAAAACAGTAAACGTGTTAAAACTATGCTAATATTCCAAGTAATAATATTATTTTAACAATATGACGGTGCATATTTAAAAATGAACATATTAAAAAAAAGAGATGAGGAACAAAAATTTAAACTTTACAAAGTAATAAAAACTTTTTAACTTATCAAGTTCTATGTAATATATACGTATATTTAAGAAATTCTTTCGTCCTCTTTTCGGTTTAAATTATATATTTTATACTCATTTCCTTTCACCTTGGAAATAAAAAAGAAAAAGGATTTTTTTCTTCATAACAAGTGCTTAATGTCAGGGATTGGAGTGTTATTGTGTCAAATTTATTGCTGTAATTTCGAGCTTAAATTTTATTTTCACCGAAATTAAGCGGATTTCATATTTTTTTCAGCCACAACACCAAACGATAATTTCTATCACTGAGAGAAGAATCCCACAGTCGATAAAATCAAATATATTGATTATTTATTATTAATGTATTAAGTATACGTCATGCTATTCGCTATGATGCTATTAAACCTTATGCGATGACACAAATTGACATATATATTGAATATATGTATATATATATCATATAATCTAATAGATATCATATATATATTTTTTATGATAAATATTCTTGTAAATACTGAATAAACAGTGTCGATTTACGTCACTATCCATGATATGGTTTTAATCGATATAGAAATATGCAGATACCATGTTTTTGTTCTCATGTAGATAAACATAAATAAGATTAAAGAGTACAAATTATTCAGACATAATTATTTATATTTTTACGTAAAAAATAATAAAATTAGCTCAATTTTTTTAATATTTGTTTTTGCGATTTTTACGCTTCCATTACTGAAACCAATCTGCCGTGCAAAATAGGATAAATTGTATTTACAATATTCATTGTGGATTCATGTTTGCTTATTATACTTAATATTTATCTTTTTTATTCTCTTGCAATTATAATGTAATCCCTGTATTTACATAATTATATTCGTGAATATAAAATTGTGCGGAATGGAATATAATCCGGACATTTACATGAAACCTGAAATAACCGCGGATGGCCATATACCTTTTGAGCTTCATTAGCATATAAATTATATCATACAATTATACAATAAAACGCTTCCTTATTACTTTTTTTATTTTCTCAATTACCATGATATTAATTAAACTTGAGAAATAAATTGCGTTTTTCCGAAATTTTCATTTATTAAGCTATGATTTAATTATTCAGGCAGTCTAACAAATTTCTTCCCGATTTAATCACTGATCTTAATTTTAGTGAGCTTAATACAATTTTAACGTATTTTTTCATATCGTTTAACCCTTTCAATGCGGCGGGTCTAAACACGATTCTGCATCTGAGTGCGGCGTCGTTTTGGACCAAATTATTTTTTTTGCGATGTAATTTTGTATTAACGGTTTACCGCTATATTAGACCATTTTCCTATAAGAGATTTATACAAACATGTTGATTAGAATATGTTCTTCCGTCTCAACTAAAAAAATAAACTCGATTCGCTTTATTTTCGTAATAATAAATCGAACAAAATATCAATTGCTCAAGCAGAGATTAAGTGAGAAAAAAATGGGGATGCGAATCATAATCAAAAATGCGAAATGCAATTTTCTTATACCGTGTATGTCGAACATAATGTACGTGGAACACCCTTAACAACCCCTGAGCCGAGATTCGTCACCCATACTATAGCGGAGATTTGAGACACCACGCGCGATTTGAATCGTTTCTATTCATATTTACATATTACATGGTTCCTATAAATTTCTTCTGATGTGTTGTATATTTATTGATAGCTGTGTTTATTAGCTGATTTTTAAAACAAACACCATCACTTAATTCGGTCTAGTTTACATGTAACGACAAGTTAAAGTTTTAAAGAATCTCGCGCATGTACGACATGCGGCCGCACCCTGGACACGATTTGTATGCGCGTGTACGTCATGCGCCTCGCACTGAAAGGGTTAATCACTGTTTAAATTAAATTATTAAGTCTTGGTTATTCAATGAACCACTAAAAACTCAATTTAACGATACTTAAAAAAAACTAATTTATATCATAATATAATATAGATAAAAATGATTTATTATGCGTAACTAAATTAATTTAATATTTTTCAATTCGACGATGGAAAATGAACGCCCTTTTTTCAAATTGGCGTATTTTAATTGTTATGAATTTATTGCTCGAACA
The DNA here is from genome assembly GCA_022495035.1 of Philopotamus ludificatus. Classification (NCBI taxonomy): domain Eukaryota; kingdom Metazoa; phylum Arthropoda; class Insecta; order Trichoptera; family Philopotamidae; genus Philopotamus; species Philopotamus ludificatus. The sequence continues at coordinate 38,075 of JAGXCT010035949.1, read as the reverse complement.
AAATTTGAATTGATTATTTATTATGATTAAATATAAATACTAGAGCTTCCTTTTCGAATACTTGAATATCTTAAAATTTAATTATATGTCTACTTTTTAGTATTTGTTAACGAACGAAATTACTAAACCGAGAATTAACTGTATATATTTTTAGAGGAAAAACGCGGTGAAAAATTAGTAACAAAGAATTGGAGATGGATGGATGGCATAACAGAAAGATTCCAAAACCCAATTCAGCCATATAAATAATGATAGTAATGATGATTGATTATTAATACTTTACCGACTGCAGGATTTCGCCAAACAACTTAGACCTGATATCTACGTGTCCGTAAACATTTTGGAAAAACCGAATCTCAAAAAAAATATTTTATCTAAAAAACGTCGGAAACACCTGTCCATAAAATGTTCTAATCTATATTGTTTCATAATCTAAAGTATGCGTAAATTGCGATAGATAACAGTTGACTGAGACAGGACGCCAACGTGGCGTAAGCGGATGTTAAAGTGTTAAGACTAAACTGAGATAAAATGCAGAGGTTATAGGAAACCATGATGGCGGTAAGGGTTTACCATAAAAGCGGAAAATATATAAAAAAAAAAATATACCATCTAAATATATATGTCAAAAATATCATCAACGTTATTTTTTATGAACACCCAATCCTGCTTTTATGCGATTTTTTTATAGCATCCATAATTTTTTGCACGCGATTATATATTACGCATAAATTTCTGCAACTATTAGTTTATGATACTTTTAAAGCTGGCTTATAAATTAGAGAGATAATTTATTTATGATTTTTATTTAATCTATTTAGTGTAAAAAAAATGAATAGTTTTCTGATTTACTCATACGTACAATGAATCAACGAAATATCCAACAGTTAACTCGTATGTTTATGGTCCAGCAGAGATTTAATAACCCCGATAAAGATACATCTAAGCCACAGGCCATTATTTATTACCAGACCGTGTTCATATAATATATTATGTACAATATTGTACAACCTTTTGTATTCGTACACGTGTCGGAAAATCGAATTTGAATGAAGACGAATATAAGCAATTATCTTGCGTTGACGAAATTATCCATTGCTCACAAAAATGAAGTGATTCATTCCAACAATATAACATTGAATCTCTTTGTCAAATAACTAAAGAGCTTTTGTATTCACGAGGAATAGCAGGATTTTCGGAAAATTTCTTTGATGTATCCTAAGCCGCTTTTCGCAGAGTATTTACATATTTCATATATATAAAACAGATATATTACTTACGTGAATGTTGATTTAATACAATATTCTATCCAAAATTTAAATATTATATAAATATAGAAAATTAATATAACTTTCATAATAACTTTTTTGCCGCTTCATTCACGAAATTGATATTCTATAAGACTTCAATAATTTTCAACGTTTGTTTGATGCCGAAAATATATCGTTTCAGACCCCTGGGGGTGAAATATTTTAATTGGCGAACTTAATTCGTTCGCTTTGTATGTAAGAAACCTTTATAGGACATTCATTCATTCTATGCTGAAACGCTGTAACGCGTAGTATAGGGGGCTCTCCTACACGTAATTAATTGCGACAGTAAGCAATTTCCTGAAAATATTGCCCCAGGTATTTTCGGCACGGTCGTTACCGGAACGTTAGCCGCTGTAAATATTTACAGAAAACTTTCGGCTGAAAGTGCGTACAAAACATGTTTTGCTGTCGCATTATTGAAACGTTTCAAACAAATACTTTAGAATAATTTATCATTAATATTATATTTTTATCAAACTTTATATTTATTTCCAATACAGTATTTATATACGCGTTTAATAAGAAAAGCCGCATTTTATTGTATATATTCGGTTCACCAAATTGGGTCTCGGGACAATGTGCCAATTTTTTTCAGCATTGGCCATCGCCAAAGGTCATCATTCAGCATTTTCATTCATTCTCGCGACTTCTCTAGATATCAGACACAATAGCCTCCGCGACAATGGTTCACAAAATAAAGGTCAAAGTGTATAAAGCATTCTCGGAATAAACGTTATTTATTTTTTTGCGCGGATCTCGTTATTATTTAATTTTAATTAATGGGGTCTTCTTTGGGGAAATTGAAAAAAGTAATTTCGCGCAAAGAAAACGCAGGTATTTTTTTATATTAGAGTACGCGGAGGCGTGGCTGAAAAATATTTAACAATTTCTACACCTGATTATAATAATAAAAATATTTAAACTGTCGTGTTTTTAACGAACGCTTTTTATGAAAATTAATTTTAATCATAAAAAAGCTTATACATAAATACAATCATATACTCGCATCATAGAAAAATCTTATGTATATGAGAGTACGAACACATGATTTATTTAATATCTAAGCCTAGTTCCAAAATGTGAGAGAGTGTTTCGTACAAAGAAAAGATTTTCTTATTATATTTTCTCTATTTATTTAACACGTTACTACAATTTTTGTTTCGCCCACAACTAATATATAATAAAAACGTTTCGAAATAATATTGTTTCATATTTTTCCGGAAAAAGTAGTACAAATTATATCAGTTATGTAACAAACTTTTATTTATATAACTAATAAAACGTTATTCGCAATTATTTTTATAATAAATAATAAGAAGAATTGAGATGTCTTATTTAATAAAATCACTTCAGCGAACATCTTATCAGATGATAGCAGCGACGAAGAAACAATTAAAAAAGGATTTAAAATAATATAATGGCAAGAAAACTATTTTCTGGAATATTACCCTCATATCTGACTTTAAAAATCAGTTAAGACTGTATGATGAATACAGTCGAGTCCAAGAGATTCCAAACACTGAAAACTGACATATTTTCCAACTTTAAGGCTCTATCGTTCTTAGATTTAAATCGTTATTAACTCCTTTTATTTTATTTTTATTATTTGTAGATGTATTAATTTTATTAACTGAATATTTTGGAATTCAAATTTATAATGGGATATTTACTATAATATAAATTTCATATATTAATTAATGTGATATAATTATTCAAGTATATTGTTTTTTCTGAAAATTAAATATTAAAAATACAGGGATAGAAAATATTTAAGAAGGATCCAGAAAACGTATTAACAAATTCTCGTAAAGATCGTTAAATTTAATCCATTACTGTACAAAATTACTTTTTATCTGTAGCAGAGGTTCAGGAAAAGTTGAAAGAAGTCATTAACGTCCATTGAAAAAAAAACGCTGAGCGGTAGAATTCTGAAAAACATAAGGCGAAAGGTTTTCCAGCCTCGTAATTCATTGAATTAATTAAGAAACAACAGTTTAGTTGGGTTATTGATAGATTTTGGTCAGTCGAGTTTAAATTTCTAATTATATAAATAAAATCATGTTTTGCAAAGGGATTAAAGAGAAAAAAATATCTGTCTAAACCGATCTATCACGGTAGCTCTAAATCAACCGCGTCGTCCGAGGGGGTCTATTTTAAATGGAAAATAATTGCCAAATTCTCGGGACATGTGTTACTAATGTACGTTTCACTTGCACTTGGCACATCGTACCGAATGCGAGCTAGAAAAAAAAATCGCGTCCGTAATTACAGAAACTATTTATTCATTATTATAATTTACTAGACTTTTTTAGACAAATACAAAAAGTTTGTGAGATGTAGGATTAATATGAACCGATACATCACGGCGGCTCGAAACCAACGGCGTCGTCTGATAAGTTCTTTTTACTATGAAATTAATATATTAAAATATACCCCACAATGTCACATCGCCAACTATCGACAGCCGAGTTCTCGCGGCACGTGTCACTAGTACGTACGTTTCACTCACACTTGGCACACAGTACCGGATGCGAGCGAGAATAAACATCGCATGGTAACAGAAGCGAATATGTTATTTTTATTTATTTTTTCACATTTGCGAACAATTAAGGTTAATAATTATTTATAATATTTATTCTTTAAGACCTTTTAGACAAATACAAAAAGTTAATGACATGTAGGATTTATAAAAAAATAATAGCATATAAAATGACCCAGTTAAATGAACATTTTATTTATTGTTTTAATAATCATCTGTTTTTGACCTAGTCCCGTTTTATGTATGAGTCCTTTGTTCATTGTTCCTCAATCCTCTCTAGATATCGTTTTATATGTATATATTTCAAATTTATTGGATCTCAATTTAATCCAGAATTAAATTATGTACATATTCACGAATATTGAATATCAAATAAGTTTTAAGTTATTCTATCGAAATGAACGTGACACTAGGCTAAATTAGGATAAGTATAGAACACACACAACACAATCGCGTTGATATAGAAGGGAATATGATATGTTCATTAGAAGATCAAAGGTCTCGTTAAATTAATTGTCTGGGATATGAACTTAGCTTAAACTTCCTAATGCCCGCAGCAGTTAACGCGATAAGGTTTCATATACTTTATAATAACTCATTACACGATATTTTGTTTATAATGAATTTTAAAATATAATTAGCCACCAGTCAAAAAAATAATATAATTTTGGCTCTCCCTCGAGTAATATATCATTGCTTTTATAACATTTTGTCGGAGATGAAGCATAATTTATCCTCTGACAGTTCATAAATTTAGTTCCTTCATTATGTTCTCGTCGGCGAAGCCTTACGAAATAATTGGAACGGAAAAACGTGAATAAATGTTGTTTTAAGGTATTGAATTCAAGGATAATTGGATTGAGTGTTCGATTCGCATAGCCGTTTATATTAATATAATCGAGTAACCGATATCTCGTATTTTATGTTTTTTTTTTGTTTTTTTTTAGGTGCTGGGATCTGATTCTGAATTTCATTTTGCACATCGAGCTCTTCCACATGCTCGAACGCGCAGAAGCATTCCGCATATGAGACTGCTGAAAAAGGACCCTGAGGTGAGATTTAAAATTTTCAATATAAAATATTTCTAAATATATATGGAATATGCGAAAGACGAAAGGGATTTAAAATTATGTTCTAGAAAATATGCTATTAATTATATAATTTTTGATCTAGATTAAACAATAATTGTTAAAAATAATACAAACTTGCATTTCATATTTTTAAAATATATTTTCAATACTTATCAATGCGTATTTACGGCAATTTTATGGATTTTGTCAATTTAAAAATAATGTAAAGTTTCCATTTTTTATATGAATATATAAGGATTCAAATATGCTATCGCTAAAAATGAGAAAAATCATATCGAATCAAGCCAAATCAGTCCAGATAATATTCGCACTTATATAGAAGAACTGTCCTCATGCTTTAATGGTGACCTACTGCCCCAGACTCAGTTAATTAATACCTGGAAATATACTTCCTAAAATTTACAATGAATAGGAGACAGGAATTAAGGTTAAATTGAGGCTGGCTCATCAGATCACACCCAGAATTATCCATAAAGAATAAATCTATATTAGACCGATTTGAACAAGACACGGAAAAATCCTTGAAGATTTTTTAGCAAAATATTTGAACCACGTCTTTTTCTAAATAGGATATCAAATCAAACCCTTTAGATATTTTTTATTCATTTTACCATTAAAATCTTTTTTTATATATTCGTAAAATACAATTTATGAGTACAACGGATATTCGACCAAAATAGGTCAGAGTGGAAAGGGTTAAATATAATATATGGCTTCTAATCCAGGGTGATACGAATGATCACATGTGCATTTTGGTTTGTGCCTAACGACATAAGCATAGTCAATGACTAAACAATCAATTAAAACCAATTTGCATCACAGCTGAAAGAATAAATATGAAATACGAGCAGGCGACTAAAAAGGAGATAAACTTTTGATTTTTTTTTAAATATTGCTTTTAACCGGTCTCCTTAGACCGGGGTCCTCTTAACACTATCGTGGCCGGACCAAATTACTGGTGATAATAGCTAGGGGCTTTTTATTCGTGATATTGAAATATAATCTATTATATTTCAATGAGTCGCGTTGCAGATTCAGATCAATAGAAAATAATTGATTCACAATGTTTCACCGGCCATAAACGGTTGGCGCGATCATGATGCATATACGCATCACCGGCTGCCAACGTTCCGGCCCGCGATGATACACATATGATACACCGGCCACGAAAGTGTTAAAGCAGCCAGGTTTAATTGTAGCTGGTTCTTCCCAGACTTCTGGGTCAGTCAATTCCTAACTGGCCACGGTAATTTCAAGGCTACACTTAAAGAGTTTAACCTTCTATCACTAAACGTCTGTCGGGATTACAGTCACGTTCTTTGATCCTGTTCTTACATGGACGCTGCGGCATTTCCTCCACGGGTCTTCCAGTGGAGGGCCCTATCGGACACATGGACCTGGTCAGCGGGGTGATTTGCTACAGGGCATTTTCTCGCTTTGCATCGACTTTTGGAGAGTTGTGCGAGGCTACTTTCCCTCTCCCTTCTTTCTTTTCTTAAGTAATTTTAGTATTTTATTTTAACATCGCGCGTTTGAAGAAAAATACTGCTTTTGTTGCGCCGATTGAACCCACCCCAACCAGGTATATGTGGTGTGGGTGGATGGCAAGGGATGGAACTGTGTCGGACCGATCTGACACAACTTAATCCTGGGTACAAAATTAAGCCTTCCTGTCCCCGGAGGAAAAGAAGACCAAGGCCGAGGTGGTTGGACTGTGTATAGCAGGATGTTGCATCAATAAAACCTACCGAAAGATGGAGTGACGTGGCGGCAGACCGGGTAAAATGGAGTAGGGTGTTGGATGAGACCAGGGCTCTACAATATGACTGTTACGTCTATGATAATATCGCTCGGATATTTGAATATTTTTTGATGGAGAAATGAATCTTAATGTTTGAAAAAGTATTAATCTGTCGGAAAGGGTCGGGGGAATATGCAGAATGATTCAATTTTTAATCTTAATTCTAATTAACACAGTATGTGGACTTTTGTTATCGTTTTGTTGTCGTCAATATAACTCACTCTTGATCATTTTCGGTATTTTTTGTGAATTATTTCATATTGGATCCACTTCTCATCACAAGTAACGAATCTTCTCAAATCGGGTCAGTGTTGTTTCTGAGAATCAATGAAGAATATGTGTTATACTGCTTCATTATTTACATTTCCTGGTATTCAGATATCGTCAACGATATGGTTAACTTCGAGGTCTGCTGTTTGTCTCTAAACAATTGTTAGTGGATTATTTTTAACGATTTTTCTAAATCTTATATCGTCTGAGGTCCACGGGGCTTATTTTCGAGGCTGACATTCTTTAGTAATTGCCTTGTGTTTTGACTTGAATTCATATTAAAAAATACGAGCAAATCTCTCATTAGCCGCAAATTGTATAGGGGCGAAAAAAATAGAAAAATGTATATAGTCTACTTATATATGATAAAACAATTAAGGCCATAACACCCTGATGACATTTATAATAAATGATGTCTTATTCCCAGTGCGGTCTACTTTCTTCGCGGTTTGCTTCAACATAATATTAACCCCTACACTCGGAAAAGCTCATTGATTTTATGATATCAAGCTTATTATACACGCGATAGGTAATAATACAATTTAATGCTTTTAAATTTAATCAATAAACATAGTAATTTATGGTTTTATTAATTTATTTCATAATAATATATTGTTTTCGAATTGTGAACTCTGATAGAGATATATTATGGGATGTCAATTTTTTAAATGTAAACGCAAGAGGGTATGAAGAAATTTCTGCATAAATATTTATTAAAAAAGATATAAATATAAATCTATGAGAGCACTGGAGAATTGTAAAGAAACGAGCATATATCGATGCAATATGACGAGAACAAACAAGGCGATTGTGAATGAAATTCAATGGAATCGTTTTCAATTGGCTTCTCAAATCCACTCCGAGGTACAGTCTACAAGTTTAACACTCTTTTCCATGAGAACTGAATCTAGAAGGTTTGTAGATGCCGGATATATTACGTGAAGCCATGAGAAAAAAAATCTCTAGCATTTAAAATGGCATTATTGTTTTGTAAATATCACTAAATTTTAGAGAATCATTGTTTTCAAAAAAAATTAAATTGAATGATTTCCCTACCCGCCCAGGAAACGATAAATTCAAATAAAAAAGTGGGTTATTCCCACATTGATGTACCTTATCCAATTTACCACTGACCCAATTTTATAAGACGCCTCTTCTCCGTGCCATCTGGATGTCTCGGAGATTACAATTTATCCATTTCACTAAAAAAAATATCAGATGACGAAGTCAACCCTGTTATAATATATATAATTGAAAGAATCTAGTGAATCAAAACGAAGCATTATCAACTAAATTTATTTATCATTTATATAAAATATTAAATTAAACGTAGAAAATTATCACATATACAGGCAAACCTCAAGAAAAAGTCCCAAAATGGCCGGAAAATAGAGAGGCTGAGATAAACAATTCTTTTCGCATTTTCATTTTTTTCCACAAATAAAAATTTCCACAATTAAACCTTTACGATGACCAATAATAAAGTAAGCGTTCAATATGAATCAGGACAACAACAACAAAAATGTATTAAAATACTTATTTTTTGATCAAACCTTAAATAAACAGACATAATACGACTAAATTAAATTAAAATTAAATATAATGATATTTCAAATAACGAAAGATTAAAAACACTTTTTTTAATAAGGCCATAACGATTTCTTTGTCGTCTATCTCTTTAGAATACAATTTAATTCCTAATGAATATGTAATTTCATTTGCGTGTCTTGAAAAATTCTTCTCTCATTCATATCTTATTGCTCATCCTTTATACAATCTCAACATTTAATTTTATACTATATTCTTTCAAAACAATTTGAATAGGCTTAAAGAAAAGTTTTAATGAAGTTGTTTTAATTTTAATACTGAAATAATTTATGTTATTAATATATGCCATTGAAAAATTAAAAAATCAATATTGTTTTAGGTCCATTCGGCAGTCCAGCAAGCTGGGTTCGCAAGAGTGAAACGAGGCTTCCGTCCACTAGGATTAAAAACGGAAGCGGAGGCTTCAGTCGCTCCTCTCCCGCCGCCATCGGATCCCTATTTTCCATTGCAGTGGTATTTGAGAAACACTGGACAAAATGGTGGAAAAGCACGTCTGGATCTCAACGTGGAAGCTGCCTGGGCACAAGGCGTCACCGGGAAGAACGTCACCACTGCAATTATGGACGACGGTAAGTGTCATTAGATCAGCGCTTATTATTAATGTATTATTTGTTTTATATTTATTTATTCCACGAAGGATATTCGACATTAAATTAATTAATCCCATGGCGCCAATCTACCTACATAAATATTTTTATAAAGCATGCGGAGGTAATGTAAAATGGGTCTCTTCTTCATCCATACCTCTCGACCAGTGTTATAAAGAATTCCCTGTATTCAAAGTTTTTCACAAGCAAGCTTTTCTATATTAGCTCTCAACATTAATAATGATTATTAAGTTGAAGTTAATGAAAAATTAAATTAAGTACTCTGTTGGAAAAATCGAAATGACTTTCCGAACAACCCAGTATATAGAGAAAATAATGTAGAAGCTCGAGAAAATGTGATTGCATGAATATTACAAATTTTCCGACACCAACACTTAACATAATGTCTCTGAAATCTCTTCACTTCAGTAAACCTGAATATTACAGAGGATGATACAAAGGTTTATATAAATAAGAAATAACAAATGATTGCAAATAAATAATTCAAAAGCAGTTGTTCATCATCTCGGTTATCCCTTAAAGCCGAAATTCACAATATTTAAAAGAGCAATAGAATATTTTAGTACGTATTAAAATGTGACATTATTAACGTCTTGTTTTTCTGCGAAGATTAATATTAAAAACCAAAAATCGATTTAAGAATATGCCTGTTATATATTAAATTTATCTAATATTTTTAACGGAAAATTTAACTAAAAATTGTATTTTTAGTTCCGTAATTTTACGTGCCACGATATAAAAAAAGGTTTAAAAATTTTGTCCTAGATGAACGCATTAAATTTGCGGCGTCGAGTCCTTGTCTCAGAATTAATTTTCTATCTTGCGAGCGATGCCAAGGAAGCTTTTTGCAGGGTGGCAATTAAATGTTAATACTATCTCCGAGATAAGAGCCTGGAACGTGGCTGTCTGCAATGCAAATGCATTTATACAGGAAATTTGAAATGCTTCATCACCGTTCGTATATTTTCCTGTATTTAGCATACGTAATGATTTAAAAATTAAATGTATTTTTTTTTTTAAATTACAGTGTCTTGATTTATCAGGCGTAGTTTTAAATTGCCATGATGTCAAATATTTTTTTGAATATTTACTGTAATTCTGTTATATATTTTTTTTGTAATTTTTCATACTCAACACATATTACCCAAAAATACGAAAGATTTAACGTTTTTAAATCATTGATTTTAAAGATTGTTATGAAAAATCTATTCTTTCCGTATAGAAGATTTTGTCGAACAAAATTTATATAAAATTATGTAATCAGTCGCTAACATTTTTATTTGAGGTAAATAAATGTTTTATCACTAAAACAGTAAGTATATGAAATAGTACAACCCTAAAAACATCTCTTTTGTAGAGTAAATTATTGGGAAAAATTAAAAGTTATGTCGTCGACTTTTTAAAATTTCTTTGATGTTAAAAAACAAGTAATTAAATCCACCGTTGGCTCATTAAATTATGGTTTCCCGCGTTAGATCTTAATTTACCTCAAAAATCTTTTGATCAAAATACGCTCAAACCATAGAAAAACGAAACGAATAACATAATATTTGATAATATGTTAAAAAGATACTAAAGCCATTCTCACTCGTTAATAAGTAGAAACAGTAAATAATTCTACCTAGCCGTACCGAAATTGGGTACCCCAAAATTTTGATTTTTCTCTAATAATTCTTTTAATACAATTCTAAATGTCACAAACTTTTTGCATTTGTTTAAAAAAGTTTGTAGAATAAGTATTATAAATAATCATTGTCCTTTACTGTGTGTGCAATTGCAAAAAAAGGTGAAAACAACAATCTCGCTCGGCCCATCGTGCCGAGTGTAAGTGAAACGTACGAGTGACACGTGTTGCGAGAGCTCAGCTTACGGCGAGACATCGCCGAGAGCGTTGTTTTAAACGCGTCATATTGATTAGTTAAAAATTACAAATATCGAGCAAAGTATTAAGCATATCATGAATAACTATTTTTATTCTTAAAATAATCGTTTTTTTTAAATAAGCCTAAAAATAACTACAATAAAATTCTAATTACATTAAAAACTCGTGCCATTCATTTTTTAATTCTCTTTTAAAATAAATCATTTAATATCAATCTATTCCAATACCATCCTGACTATACACAAAAATATTAAAATCTTCGCCTCCTAAAATCCATTCTCAGACAATTATCCTTGGAAATAGTTATGACAAAAATTAAATTTGAAATAAACACCAGTAATCACACATTTTAAAATCACCTTATTCCTCATGATAAAGTCCATATATGTAGATAATATTAATAAACATCATATATTATTAAAATATAATATACGATGTGATCTCTGACAAAAAGGAAAAAAGGCTTTTTTTTCAATAACAAATGTCTTAAAATGAAGAGCCCATTTTTGTCACTAATGGAGGGGTACGATTTATCGAGATTAAGGTCACTATAAGTTTTATATGAACCCTTAACCAAGCCGTACCGATGGGGTCTATTTGGGATATGAAGTGTTTGATTTTTCTCGAATAACTCTTTTAATATAAATCCTACATGCCACAAACTTTTTGTGATGTTCAAAAAAATTTTAAAGAATAAATATTACAAATAATCATTGACCTTTATTGTATACAATATTCGCTTCTGTATGCTTGGGGTCTATTCCCCATTATAAATCGATCCCCTTCGGAGACAAGGCTGATTTCAGTCGCCGTGAGGGGTTCATAATTTAATTAATTTTTAATTTTTATATTTAGCGACATAAGCTTAGGTAATATTCAAAATATTCGACATAATTATGCATGAATTATTTTTGTTTCAGGAGTTGATTATATGCATCCCGATTTAAAATACAATTACGTGAGTATTTCATTGCTTTAATCATTTATTATATAAGTGATATTTTACGCGAATTTTTAATTATAGAACGCAGAAGCTTCATATGACTTCAGCAGCAACGATCCATATCCTTATCCGCGCTATACAGATGACTGGTTTAACAGGTGATTTATTTTTTTATATTTAATATTTACATATGAAAATCGTGACTGATCAAATTTTATATTTAGCCACATGCGCGTGGAAATAAATGCCATTACATTTTTCATATGGAGCTAGGCAATTCGGTTCGCGGTGAAACAGGAAATTACATCAGATTCTCAGAAAGGATTTCCGAATTTCATTATGCTGTGGATTTGCGGGGCAAAAAAAGTTTTATCATATTATATTGATGGAATACCCTCAAATGTATATTATGAAAGTTGAGTTTATAAATTGACTTGAATAGATTTGATTTATTTGAGAAGTTGAAGCAATGCTCGGTCACATTTGTCATTTAAAGAGCTCACTCGATCTCAAATAATCTTGATAAATGTGTTTAATGTGTTTCTATAAATTATAAGACACGAATTTCATGAGGATATTCCGATGAAAATAATGGATTAGCCGGGTAATTCAGCCCCGATGTTAATTCAGCTGAAGGGCTAATCCAATAAACAAATAGCTTGATAGGAAAACGTACGACAATAGGTTTACTTTTCTACTTCCAATCCCCGTATGGCAAACTCGAATATTTGCCGTGTTGAATTATAGATTAATACTTGTTTAAAAAATATACGCTTCGACAAATATTGTAACGGGATATGCTCGCAAAAATATCGCTTATTGCCGTAAACAAATATGACATTCAGTGTGTTGCCATTAGCAAAAAAAAATCGATGTTCCGTCTCTTTATTTAACATTTATTGCCGTATGAATCTGGAAATAGAAATGTATTCCCTGTAGGACTCACTATGCCGTTCGAAATATATTTTATTGGTTTGTATCCCAGAGGCATTTCAATCTCAATAATCCTGCCTTGAATTTCTATTCCATTTGGTTTCACGACACGCCCGACACCAAGTTACATTTTATTGCCGAACTGGGTATTCTTCCCGTTAAAAAAATCGCTAATATTATTTATGATATCATTTTTTTTATTTGTCTTGTATAGCGGCATCCGCCATTTTGTTTAGCGAGCGTGATAAATAAGCGGCGTCCGCGATTATACGAAAACCCTTTTCGGCCAGCAAAGTTTTGTAAAAATATACCTCCCCCCTTTTTTTTTGATCTGTAAGCGTAGGCCGTCGCACGTTATTGATTTATACCAATAAAAAGTTTTTAATTTTCAGTCACGGAACAAGATGTGCCGGGGAAGTGGCAGCCGCCAGGGACAATGGAGTTTGCGGCGTAGGAGTGGCATACGACTCCAAAATAGCAGGTTAGTCGTTAATATCGTCGAAATTTGTAACATGTGCCATGGCCTGAAGATGCTGTAAACATCCTTGTCCCCTCTAAATAACGGCGTAATGTTTCAAATTAGGTAATGCGAGGCAAACGTCTCGCAATTTGTATGCGAGGGATATTGATATAAATTTTAAACGTTGCCAGACGCGAATAAATAGACTAATGGCAACACCAGCCGTTCGTTCATGCAAAATAAACACGAATCGTTGTTTTAATATGATTTAGGAATTATTCGAACCGTGATTAAAATTTGCTCGCGTCGCACAAATCGCGTATTGCCGTCGTTGCCAATTTATTGCAAAACTGTCTTCGAATTCCGCAAATTCAACATTGGCACATTCCGCCACATTATCTTGAAAACATCTAACAAATTTTCCACTTCTATAAATTAAACAATAATAATTCTTAACAGTCAATTTAATTTAATGGTATGATTAAAGTCTTTTAGATAAAAATACTTTTTTTTATGCACTAGTTAGCCCTCCTATAGCGTTTCCTCTAAATCAGTGATTTTTACAAAATTCCTTGTCAACCATATCTAAACTTACCTTAAAAATATTAGAATTTTGTATAAAACAGCGATTTACAGGAAACGTTATAGGAGAGTTGACTGTATATAAGAGAGTTTTAATATCTAAAATAACAAAAAAATAAATTTTTTGCCTTTCCCCCTATAACGTTTTCGACGGTTTTTTCCTACAACGTTGATCCCCCTCCCCCATAACGTATTTTTTTTAAAAACCCTAATTAATAACAAAAATTTAAAAGATTTATGATAATTAACACGTAGAAATGTAAAAAAAAAGAAAAATGAAAATGTTTGATTTACCGATTTCCTTCAAATCAAAAAACAAAATTGGAAAACCTTAACCCCCTATAACGTGGTACTTATCTTGACGTTATAGGGGGGTTTACTGTATAGTAATTTAAATATGACGAGTGACGAGGCGATGGTGGGAAAATAATTAATACTATATCCTCAATTAGGAGGGTCAATACTTTTCCGCAAAATATTTATCATAGTAATTTAAACAAAAACAGGTTTAATCAATTTTATCAATTGCACCTTAAAATATGTCGGCTTTATTAAATTAATTAATAATTTTCAGTATATATTATTGAGAAGTTAGAACTTAGCTATGAATAAAAAATAACTATTCCTCAGCTAAAATATCATTCGCCATTGTGCTCTGTCATTAAAATTCTTTGAATTTTATTGAATTTTATGAATTTTACTAATATTAAAATTAAACTATAATATATAAACCCTTTACACAATCACATCTATTGAACGCATTTCTACCCATTTAGTACAATTACATTATTCATTATCTTTAAATCCATAGAATTATGTTATAATAAAACATTAATAATACAATATAACTTCCAATATGATTTCCGATGAAAAGAAAAAGAAGAAAATATAAATATCATAAAATCAACTTAATCAACAAGTTATTTACATAGTAACTATATTGAAAGATATTTGAACGCTTTATCAGAGAATGAATTGATATTGTCTCTACTTCCTCAAGTGGTTTTAAATATGCGGCATTTACGCGTTCACAAATCTAGGCTGTAGAATCTGGGTGTTCGAGTGAAGAATTCCCAATAAAATTTTCCTTCCCTCAAAAACTCTTTTTTTAAGTCCATACAAGGACGTTACTTTTTTAATTCCATCGACTTGAGGTGATAGTCCAAAGGCGCAACATCAGATGAATATGTTTCAGACCTTCTAAATCTAATTCTCTTATTTTGTCCTGAGTAATCCTTGCTGGGTGTGCTCTTCCATTTTTATTTTGGAGAATTCATCATTGATTGAATGTTAAATTGATCGTTTTTTAAGCAGTCTCCTTTAATCTTACTCATTGTCTATCCAGGTTTTAGTAATTCATAAAGAATTATTCTAAAAAATCCCACTAAATACAAAAAGAGAGCCTTGGTGTAGACATCTTGATTCAATAAAGGTCATTGTTTCTTTCTCCTTGGAGTGGTGTAGATGACCCAGTTCTCATTCGCTTGGAGTGGGTTTCATCAGGACAGCAAAGATAAAAAACATGTTTATTCGTTACTTAAGACCACTGGAAAAAGTTCGCGTGGCACCCAAATTCTTTGTCTATTTTTTTCCGTGCTTTAATTAAAAATTATCTTTTACAGTTGTCCATGTAAAACTAAAGTATTGTGATAACTCTATGATTGTACAAAGTGTCATCATTGATTTTAAGAGGTCTGATTTTGGTTTGTCCTTTCGGCCACTTTCATCACTTTTTAATCTTTGGAACCATCTATAGCACTGTCAAGGATTCAAGATGTTTCCTTAATTATTTATAGCAGATGATCTTGTGTAGTCATTAGATTTGAATCATTTATCAAATAAATACAGAACAAAATACCGAAAGTTTGACTCTTTAACTCTTAAATGCATGAATTTAATTCTGCACCTGACGAAGAAATATTTAATACAGAGACATTTAGGAGTTGAATTGAAAGCTCATTGACATCACATTTTGTTGCATTTCTACAATGCCATGCAGTAGAATTTATTTATTGACCATAAGCTCGTAAATGTATTGTTGTAGTACTGCAACAACATGCATTTATAACATTAACAACATTGTATTTTTTCAATATGAGCCAAGAAATATTAAAAAAACAGAAAAATAACAAATCGATATCCATCATGACGTGTTAACTCAACGTTAACCAGTGACAGACCGGTTTCAAAGTATCGCGACAAAAAAAAGTATTTTTTCCGCTTTATCTCTAATATATGACGCAATCAACGACTAATCGGCTCTGATGAACCAAGCGGATAGACTTCCATCGTCTTGACATCCTCGCCTTATATATACCGAGATTTCACGCTACTAGGGTTATCTAGCGAACGTCAAAAATATCTTTATCAGTAACATATTTTTAGCCGTCGTAGTTGTGGTTTTAATCTAAAATAATTACTAAAAAAATAATTCGATTATCATCGGAGGACTGTCTTTGATTTTTTTTTATAAGAATACATTTTTTTACTTCGAATGTGCGAATAATCTGGTCTTCTATTGTCCTATGCCTACCGTCCAAAGCAAACAAGTTCACAGAAAGGATAATTATATTAAAATCAGAAACTGCCATAGTTTTGTGATATTTGTAGATTTTGACGGAAAGGGGTGTTAAACTTGTTGACAGCAATACGATTATTTTTTGTTGTATTATGTGTTTTGATTTGATTTTTTTGTGACTTAAGTTAGATTTATTTATACGCCGACGATTATAAATAAAGTGAGTCGAATATTATATGAAGTCAAGAAAAAAAACATTGAATAAAATATGAGCCGTCACGGGGACTTACTTATATTTCATGAACTCCAAATAGAGTTTTCTTTTGGAACCCTCTTCATCGTTCGAGGAATTGACAGGGGTTTACAGGGCTTATTTCTGACGCCTTTCGACTGTCCATCACGTCTTTACATATAAGATTTCCACGTTATAATAACAATATGACATTTTTCAGGCATTCGAATGTTGGATCAGCCCTACATGACGGATCTGATCGAGGCGAACTCCATGGGCCACGAACCCCATAAGATCGACATTTACAGCGCCTCGTGGGGTCCTACCGACGACGGAAAGACCGTCGACGGCCCGCGTAATGCAACAATGAGGGCCATCGTCAGAGGCGTCAATGAGGTTTGTTAACGAAGTATCCATTTGTTTTCCCGACGCGTGTAACTTTGGCACAGAAACTTTGCGAGTTATGAAAGTGCGGCGAAAGCAATTTTCGTCTCGAAAAGTTTTTGATGGAATTAATAAACTTATCACGTTAACGTATTGTGTAAATGTTGCAAGATTAAAACTTGGATCTGATAAAGTTTAAAGGGCAATCCTTTGTATTTAATTAATGATAAAAGAGAATGTTTTATTAAAGGTAAAAATATACATGATATCTCCCTTTAAATAATTACTAAATAAGTTTTTAAGAGAAAATTTTGAAGGCTAAGAAATTAGCGAAATAAGTATTTTCCACCAATTTTTATTACTTATTATTTTTCAACATAATATTTTATTATATTAATAATAAGTAAACGCGTTCAAACATGGTGCTAGTGGAAATTAAGAGGTTTAGAATGATTATATTATATTATCATGTAAATAAATTCTCGATCCTAAGTGAAAATTATAGGCCAAAGGCTGAAATTGGTTAATATATTAACCAGTCGCTTTAAGGTCTATATTTTCTATTTATTCGCTTTTTGGTTATTTTATTGTTATTGACAATAAGTATTGTCAGTAACAATAAAAAATAAAAAAAATCCAAAATAATTAATTTGCCCTATAAAGGGTTAAATGAAAAAGCTATAACTACAGCAAACTACGTATTGCGATTCCCTGCTAAACAATATGCTACTTGATATTTGTTAAGTATCAATATTTCATAATACGTGGTATGATTTGAGGAAAATGTTACGAATTAATAAATAAAACTTAATGAAAAATGTATATCATATTTGATCAAATATTAATTAACGACGACCTTTATAATAATGAAAAAGTTTCCAATTAATTATGTTTATAGGGTCGAAACGGCCTGGGAAATATTTACGTTTGGGCTAGTGGCGATGGTGGCGAAGACGACGACTGTAATTGCGATGGTTATGCGGCCTCCATGTGGACCGTCTCAATCAATAGGTTAGTAATTATTTCATTAATCATAAATACACTCTCTACATATAATATAATAATAAATATTTTTTGAAAATAGCGCCATAAACGATGGACAGAATGCGCACTACGATGAATCGTGTTCGAGCACGTTGGCCAGCACGTTCAGCAATGGAGCCAAGGATCCGGCCACGGGTGTAGCAACGACTGATCTCTATGGAAAATGCACTACAACGCATTCAGGAACGAGTGCAGCCGCTCCGGAAGCAGCTGGAGTCTTCGCCCTGGCGTTGGAAGCCAAGTAATAAACATTATACAGTTAAACCCCCCACTAACACTAAAATCGGGACCGTGTAATTTGGAGTCGTGGTAATTGGGGGAGTGAAGCCGTCTGGCTGTGTGCGTATAGCCTGGCACGTTTGAATACACAGACGCTAGCCAACGTTTGACTGCATGTGAATGCAACCGCGCAATTGAGGGATTTGCGGCGAATATTTTAACCCAGCGCGTAATTCGAAGTAGTGTAATTGGGGGTTCCACTGTATTAGGTTTTTTCAAAAGAAATCAATTATTATTTTTCTCGTCTAAAATTGTATCCACAAACATTATACCAAAATATAATTACCATTGTTACTAACAACCTTTTCCCATCTTTCTTGTGAATTTTCGATCCTTCTCTTATAAAAGCTGGAAGATTTTGACCCAAAATATGAATCAAGATGATTTTTGACATCATTAATTTTAATTATCATTCATTGAATGTTCTAACGTTCGAAATAGGTGATAATCTGACGGGGCTAGATCTGGTGAATATGGGGGATATAAAGGTACTTCCCATTTCAGTTGTTTAATTTTTTCATCGGTGATTTTAGCATTGTCGAGTTGGAGAATAACACTATTTCATCTGAATAATTTACGATGTTTTTCTTTCAGCTTGTGATTAAATGTGTCTAATTGTCGACAATAAACTCCAGCAATTACGGTTTCACCAGATTTTAATAATTCATAGTGAATAACTCCAATCATAGTCCACCAAATGCACAAAAGAACCTTCCAAAATGACAATCCTAGTTAAGGGGTTGGAACGAGTGTTTGGTTCTTGGAAAGCAATTTATTTTTTCTTCTCATTTTATCTTTAACTATCCACTTCTCATCTTCGGTTCCAAATTTATCAAAAAAAGGTTCAGATACTCGTTTAAAGAGCAAAAGTTGCCAGTTCTTGCTTACTTTTCCGATACGTTTTAAATGTCTTCATGTTGTTGCTACTGTAGATCTGAGTCTTCTTTAATATTCCCTGTTCCCGATTTAAATCTTCGAAACTAAAATTGACATTTGTTTACTACCAGCATTGGTTCGTATACGGCGTTGATTTTTTTGTGGCTTTCGTGGCGTAAGGCCCATATCATAAAAAACGAACAAGGTGTGACGAATTGTTCTTTGCTGATGTCGGGCTGTGACATTTTGCCCTTTATAATAAAAATATATATATTACACAAAAACTAAAGCCGACAAATGACACAACAAAAAAAATAACTTACGAAGATGTTTAATCCACAGTGTCTGGACACAAATTAAACCCAAACGAGAGCATTCAAAATAATTGATTTCTTTTGAAAAGATCTAATATATAGCTCTAATCATAAATTATGGCCGCAAAATTAATCTAATGTGTTATATTTCAGTCCTTCGCTGACTTGGAGAGATATTCAACATTTAACCGTGCTGACATCTAAAAGAAATTCATTATTCGATGCAAAAGTAAGTAATCAATCATAATCTTGTGATTATATTTCTCCATGAAAATTCTGAGACGATGAAAAAAACATGTATATATGTATATAAAATTCCAGAGAAGATATTGTGCATAATGTTCATTGAAATAGGATTGGAAAATGTGTGAAAGATTTTCATAAAAAAGGACTAAATAATTAAATGGTTTGCAAGGGAACACTTCACTAAACCTTCACGAATTATTGCCATTAATTTTTGATATTTAATGATATGAATTTAAAATTACTTTAAAATTACCTGGTAATAGCCCTGATCGTAATTCTATCAAGCGTATGTAGTTATTTATTTAAAAAGGATACTAAAACAATTGACTAGCATAGAAGTGCTGAAAGAATTTATTTCAGAAAAGCAATAAATAATAATTGATTGATTCTTTTAATCTATTTATCCCAGCCACAAACAATAAAAAGTGTAGTTATATAATAAATAAAAAAATAGTTATAACAATTTTTTTTTATAAATTGTTATAACTATTTAACTATAACTCTCGAAAACTCGAATAACTCTTTTAATATAAATCCTACAAGTCACATACTTTTTGTATTTGTATAAAATAGTCTTAAGAATAAAAATTAAAAATTATAATCGTCCTTTATTGTCTGCAATTGCAAAAAATAAAATGAATACAATTATATACATGCCCGCGACGTTTTTTTTTACTCGCATCTGGTACGATCAGCCGAGTGCGTATGAAACGTGTGTGTGACACCTGCTGCCAGTGACACCTGCGAGATAATGCCGGAGCGTTGTCATTTACGCGTTATATTGATTAGTTAAAAAATCAAAAATATTGATCAAATTATTAAGAATATCATGAATAACTATTTTTATTCTTAGAATAATCCATTTATATTGAGCTTTAGTTGATTAAGGTGTTTATGTATTGATTTTGTTCAATTTACAAAATAGAAATAAAAAAACCTAATCCAATATTTGGTATGGGTGCCTAGTCTTCTATAGATCACATTTATATAGCGTGTTCTTAGTATCGGTACTATAGTAGAATTAACTGAATGTGCTACGTTTATTACAGTATCGATTAATACAATATTATGCTTGATAATTTTCTCTTTAATAATTGTGAACATTCAGAAAATATGTTGCACTTGTATAATAAGCGCAAAGCTGATCTTTACCCTTTGACTGCTAAGCAATGATACATAAAATACTTTTTTTACATTTACCTAATAATTAAAAGCTATGAAAATATATACTTATCTTAAGTACATATGGAAAAAAAACTCAATATCGCGAGAAAATGATGACTAGAAGGGTTAAATAATGAATATAGAGTTGTATTATAATTCCAGAAGTTTGATAAAAATAACGAATTACAAACGACGTATTTTTTTATGCGATTTTTTTGCCTGATATGTATATCCCAACATTTTGTATGAGATCCATATTTTATTACTTCCTCTCATACCTGTTGAGCGCACTTCCACCTTTTCAGTACAATCACCTTATTCCTTATCCCTAAATCCATATATATAACCAGTGTTATGACTTATAGATAACATGCGTATATGTTTCGATAATTAAAGTTAACCGCCACTGAGCTAAGTTAGTCGTCCGATAGGTGTCTACCGAAAACTATGAATTCAGGGAATTCTTTATAACACTGGAATGTAAATGGAAGAAACCTATTACATCCACATGTATGTAGGTAGTTTGAAGCTTTGGAATTAATTAATTTAATGCCACCTATCCTTCGTTGAATAAATAATTTCAATCCAATCGAAATAATATTAACATTAACCAGTGTCGTGGTTTGACACTGGGTGAAAAAAAATAGTATGAGAGACTCTACTGTTATGCCATCCATCCATCATAGACAAATAAAAAAATAAATAATAAAACATGAATAATACAGTACAACATCCAATGTTTTTTACGATGAAAAGTTAAAGCTCTCCTCATGAATAATTAGACTAAGAAGAAGAAACTAGCTTCAAATAAAATCAACTTCATGTATGAAATTGATAGTGACTTTCTTCCTTAATTGGTTTTAAATATGCGGCATTTATTCATTGACAAATCTAGGCTGTAAGACAGGTATTCGAGTGAAGATTTCCCAAGGGCGGTTTTCATTTACGCGATTTTATGTAACGAATCTACCGCGTATAACGAGAGTTGATTGTATACAAATATATTTTTTTGTGTGTGGCTGTATACAGCTTATTTGAATATATATTATTTATTATTCAGGGTCGATTCCATTGGAAAATGAACGGCGTCGGTCTCGAATACAACCATTTATTCGGATTCGGGGTATTGGATGCTGGGGCAATGGTCGCATTGGCAAAATTATGGAAAACAGTACCTGCGAGATATCACTGCGACGCTGGGACGTCCATCGTAACACCGCTGTAATATATACATATTTATGTTTTTGATATACTCATAAATATATCTGAGATAAAATATGTATTTTTATTAATATTTCAGTGAAATACCTACCGGAAAATCATTATTGCTGAAGATCAATACAGAAGCATGTTTAGGACAAGACACAGCTGTTAGCTATCTGGAGCATGTGCAAGCAGTCGTATCTGCCAATGCTACAAGGCGTGGAGATCTTGAATTGTTCCTGATCAGTCCAATGGGAACTAGGTTCGTCTGAAAATAATTAAATATATAAATAAATAAAAAATATTATCATAATTTATATTTAATTAATTATTTGTTACAGATCTATGATTCTGAGCAGAAGGGCAAACGACGATGATAGCCGCGATGGTTTTACAAAATGGCCGTTCATGACTACACATACATGGGGCGAATATCCACAAGGCACATGGCTGTTAGAGGTAAATATTAATATATGCAGATACCAGAGTTTCATAAATTGTGGAAATGATTAAATATTTTAATATTACCTAACGATTTCAAGAAAATTCTGTGAATAAAAGAGAAAATGTGCTTTTTAATTATATGAAAAATTACTGAAAGTGAAATTTCAATGGCAATGACGTAAAAGTATTATACACACGACGCAATAAAACCTTGCCCTGCTTTTTACAATGTTAAAAAGCAAATACTTTCAGGAAAATAAAAACGTGGCTTGGGAATTTATCCGAAGCCTTTAAAACACCATACGGAGTTTTTACGGAATTTACCAAAGAGAAATGGAAAGTATAAAAGCAAAATAAGTCAAATTGTACATGGATTTAACGAATTTATATAACACAAATGGTTTTCATTTTTTTAATTACGATTTTATAAAACTTTCTGCAAAAACATTATTGGAAAATTACTAGAATTTAGAAGAATCTACTATATTATCTCAACTATGGATATAAATACGCTGTA
This sequence comes from Philopotamus ludificatus, assembly GCA_022495035.1. NCBI lineage: Eukaryota > Metazoa > Arthropoda > Insecta > Trichoptera > Philopotamidae > Philopotamus > Philopotamus ludificatus. The sequence continues at coordinate 14,824 of JAGXCT010035949.1, read as the reverse complement.
GATTAGTGAACCAAATACAGTAAACCGCCCTATAAAGTAGACTTCTATATCGCTCCCCCCCCCTATAACGTTTGCGGCGGTTTTTTCCTATAACGTAATTTTTTTAAATCACTTATTAGAATTTTCATAAAAATAATTTATAATTTTATAAAATTAACTAATAAAATGTCGAATTGATCTCCCCTGCCCTAAAGTTGCGTGGAGATTTATGCTAATTAACACGTAAAAATGTAAAAAAAAAAGAAAAATGATAATGTTTGATTTACCGATTTCCTTCAAATCAAAAAATAAAATTGAAAAACCTTAACCTCCTATAACGCGGAACCTATCTCGACGTTATATGGGAGTTCACTGTATTATAATTAACCTAGCCGTGCCGATGGGGTATATTGAGTACCCCAAGTTTTTAATATTTCTCGAATAAATCTTCTAACATAAATTCTACTCTGTCATAAACTTATTTATTTGTCTAAAAAAGTTTAAATAATCATTGACCTTTACTGTCCACAATTGCAAAAAATAAAAACAACAATATTCGATTCTGATGAGTAGAAAATTCCAAAATATCGATCAAATTTTTAAACATATAACATAAAAAACTATTTTTATTATTAGATCAATCCATTTAAAAAAAAATCGAAATCATAAATATAAGCTCCAATAGTAAGAACATTTTCTAGGATTGAATACAAGTCTGAAGGAATACTTATTACTAAAAAATATAGACTTTGCTAGTAGTAAATAATCGGCTGGTAGTGTTTGAAATGTCGTTCTAAATATATACTGAATAATATTAAGGATTCAAGAATCAAAACACTATTTTAACTTCTTCATTAGAAGTGGGAGTTTTTAGGCAACGTTAAAATGCAGAATTTAAATACCTGACACATTAAAGAAAATCGTGGCTGAACAGAAAAAAGCTGCCGTGGCTCTGCAATATTCACAACTAGACCGTTTGAAGGTCCAGAATTATTCCAACTCGCTAAAACATAAAAACATGAAAAATTAGAATAGACGTTCGAATATAAATTTAAAAAAAAAACACTCGGTTTCAGTTTTGTTGTCGAAAAAAATACTACTTTTTCAGTTTTCAGTTTGAAAAATAACAGTTTTTCAGTTTTTTACCGTTATTTATTTTCAGTTCAGCTCCGTGGTTTTGTTTCGACATAAAAAAACGGTTTAAACCGTTTTTTTAGCTGAAAAAAAAACTGAAAAACCGTTATTTTTTTTAGAAGAAATGCGTATAAACAAGTCGAATATCGGCTTGTATTTTTTTAAACCGTGTAAAAATTTTAATACTATTTTTTAGGTGAGCTTCAATTCAAAATCGCCACAAAGGGGATTCATACGGGAATGGTCCCTGGTATTGCACGGAACAAGGGAAGCCCCCTACCACAGATTAACGGCTTCAGATCCTCATTCAAAGCTGGCTATCGTCAAAAAAGCACACGAAGAGAGAGTTTCTATCTAATTATTATTTTTTAAATATAATTTATCTAAAATCTCAAATCATTTCGCTTATAAAATTAATATATTCTATAAAATAGATTTTTTTTCTATGACAGTATTATGTATTTTAATTAAATAAATTTAATTGAACGTCTATTGAGAATGCTCTAATTATTTAACATAAAAAATATGTTCTTCCTATGCTTTATATAAAATAATATGATTGTATTATAAAAATTCATAAATTACATATCTTTTTATACCAAAAAAAAAAAATTAGACATCAAATTATTAGTTTATCTATAGTAACACAACAGCACATACACATGCAGATTTAAATTAATTCGCACGCTGGCACGTGTTAAAAAAATAATTTAAAATACAATACAATGCTAATTTAAAAAAATAAAATAAACAGGTGATTTGTGCTACGCTAGATAATTATTTGGTATTAAATTATATATTTAAAACATGTAACACCAAAATTCTACAAAAAAAATCTTATACAAATAAAGCAATGTTTTTATATATATTATAGTAAAAACCATGATACAATATTTTAATAATTATAGTATATCAGTGTTGACATAAATTTATTGATATATCAAAAAAATATATGATCTGTATATGGACCAAACTTACGCAAAACTGCATTTTTGTATTATATACTTCGCAAGATAAATGTTTTATTTTAATTAAACGACAGAATAGATTGTTGTATATCAGCTTTTAGATAATGCTGTTTATGATTCATATATGAGGAAGAAAAGCAACCAGCACACTTTTCTTCCTTAAATATTTATCATAGATCAATTTTACATGATGAAAATGTTTGCTTTCGACGACATGTTAAACTGAAGATTATTTGATCAATATTGCTGATAGAGCTGAAATAGATGAATCATTCGAATGAAAATATTTTTTGTGCAATCAACAGGGTATTCCTGTATTTTTGTAATTTATTATTAAATAAAATATGTATCGCCATAGAAAAATTGGCACAATGGATGTAAATTTAAATTATTTTAATGTTTTATTTAAATAATTGTGAGAAACACAATTTTCTGATAACGCAAAAAGATTGTCTAACATCTGGAAAGGATTAATAAAAATAATTTGCCACACAGGGCGGTGTTTAACACCAAATGAAAAGCTATATAAATCAGATGTGATACATGGCGAAAATTAAGAAGAAAAATAATGCACTTAAAAACGGGACGGATTATACAAACGATATGGATTTATATATATTATATCATAAAATATTTGGAAGCGAATGATATTTTATATGCGTCAACATTAAATAATCGATTATTCACTTTGATTTGTGTTGTTTGATTAAATAAATTTTAGAATAATACCAAAAAAAAAAAATTGCTTTTCTTAGAATTGACATGAATGGTAGGCATCGTTTATCTTCCATTATGGTTAAATAAATAAAAAAAAAACCTATAACTATAACTAATATATTCACAATGTAGAGATTGTTATTGTTCTGATATTTAAAAAAATATATGCATTATTCAAAAAATTATGTTATTATATTGATTTTATTTAAATAAAAATCACATGTGGGAAGTATTAGTATTATTAATAAAAATATATTTGTGATGCAATTTATGTGATCTTAACCAGCCACCTGATCACATAAATGGCATGGCAAATATCCATTAGGATATATTTTTATTTAAATCGGTCAACGATTATTTGTACGCATTTTTCGCACTATGAATGTAATATTTAAACGCAGTGCAAATAATTGCTCCGAATAAATTATATATTATTATATTAATTTATTCTTAAATTACCATTCTATTGAATTTCTTAAATATGTACACATATTTCTCAAAGCATACCTGATATAATGTGCAAATTTTTAATTTATCGACATGCATATGACCAATTTTATTTATGATCATTTTCAACTAGGAAATTATATTTTTATACTTTTTCAATAGATTTTTTTTTTATTGTGATATTTATTTAGATTATCAAAAAAATAAAATATATAGCGTGTCCTTTGGGTTGATTGATATAGCAAAATGTATAAAATAAATTAGATTTTATTCTTGTAGACGATTGTATGTATAATAAATACGATAATATACATGATGATATGTAATAACGCTGTTCTATATACAGTAAATATTAATTTTTTAAATAAAACTATAAGTGATTGTAAGTAAACATTATAAAATAAAAAGATTTATATATATTATAAAATATTAATAATTATAAAATAATAAAATAAATTGAACTTATTTATCAATATTGTGTAAGTAAATTAAGTTTGTGCAGCAAAAAGACACTGTTTCCTTGTTATTTATTTTATTTAATTTATTATTCATTTCGATCCCTTTTTATAACTATTCATATCCCATATTATCAAATAATTATCCTAAATATATTTAATTAATATAGAATTTTAATTACATCGCATTTTTAAGATAATACGAGTTTTTATAAAAAAAATATTTATCACCTCAATGTTGGTGGTGTCGTTTTTTCATGTTTTTTATATCTACGCCGATAAAAACACGTCACTGGGGAACATATCCGGGGAATACAAAAGCTGAAGAATCATATGGGATTAAGGTTAGGTACGATTAAGGTTAAATACGCCAGGGACAATGCATCAATATAACAAAAACAACTTATTCAACCATCGAAATTTAAAATTATTGACTAAGTAATATTATTCTATTATTGTAAATGCATCCTACTTTATTAAAACTTCTTAAATATATTTTAATTTTGCTAAATTGTAAATTATGTTGTCTATGAACATGTATGGGTGGAGTTATAATTTGACGATAATGTGACGGCGCTGATTGGATTACGCTCGATCTGTAAGGGAATTAATACGCGCATACACGTATGATATTTTAATTTAATATACATACACTCAATTCTTTTTTACATAACTTTTACATAGGTTTTGAAATAACATGATCTACTAAAGAGAAAAAATACTATATTTTTGAAATAGCATTTTTTCATTTATGATCCAAACCTAGAACGAGCTTTAAAATTACAACAGGACCTGCAGATTTAGATGAATGGATACTAAGAAATATATAAACAACTTCCAAACACAGAAATGTAAAACAGATTTCCTAATAATAAAAAAATTAGCAACTCGGGGACAGTAAAAACTAAAAAAAAGTTTCATTAGATCCTTACGCATTAGACAGGTCATTAGTATTATTTTTTCATAATAAAAATACATATGTATGAATAATATTAACATTTTGTATATTTTTTTATTGAGATTGCATTTTTTATACGATTTTCCATACATCAGTTTTGTTATTTTTTAAAAGACAACAATTTTTAAATTTAAGGATCCAATCTTCAATTTTTGGGTGAATAAGAGTTAAGTGAATATATAATGTATTGATTATGAAACAAGTTAATTATATTTTTATGAATAAAATATAGGCGGTCCTCGACTTTCGTACATAATTAGTTCCTTAAAATAGTGCAAATGTTGAATGTTTTAAAGTAGAGGGTATAACTAATTAATCTTTCGATAGGAAAACCGTCTAGGCGAATATTCTCCATCTACAATCATTTTGGACAATGAGGAAATAATTTATTTTGAAGCGCATTTATCTGCATCACTCGATTATACAGTTTATTTACGTCAAATTCACCCTTTTGCAAATCAAATGCAACTTTTTGTCACTTTTAAAAGGGTCAATTTGATTGTCACAAAAATCACTTTTAAAAGGGTCAATTTGATTTGCACAGATTTGTAAAAAGTTGTATTTGATTTGTAAAAAGTTGTATTTGATTTGCAAAAGGGGTGTATTTGACGTAAAAAAACTGTAAAGTGAATTCAATATTATGTAAAAATACTTCATTTGAAAAAATAACCGGGTACTACTTGCTTCAAACACCGTGTTAGAATCTTATTTGAATCTAGTTTTAAAATCCTAATGCAAACGTTCGTTTTCAGGTTCAGAAAGTAGAAATAAAAATTTCAAATAAAATAAGCACTACAGGATGTCTCAAAGAATGTATACACGGGGGCCAATTACTTGAATTTACTGCAAGAATTTAGTAAAGATGATGATTTTATTTCCAACAGAATAGAGAACCTCCACACTATCATTGGGATGTAAGAGCATATCTTGATGAGAACCTTCCAAACAGATGGCTTGGACGAAGAGATCCCATTAAATACCATGCCCGTTCCCCAAATCTCATGCCACTGGATTTTTTTTTGTGAGGAAACCTTAAAGATAAAGTCTACTCCATAACACTGACGACACTGGAAGAATTAGAAGCCGCAATTGAGCAAAAATGCCCCACAATACCAAATGAAATCTTTAATGAAGTTTGTAAATCAATAGCTCACCGTTATCAGCAGTGTATTGACTAGAACATAACTAGGAAAACCGTAACTACTAAATTTATTTTAAACCGTAACACAAAAATATTTCAGAACTACACCAAGATTATTTTAATTTATTAGATTCTAAAATGTGGACGTTGACGGCTCGTTGAATAAATTTGCGATACATTTTGTTATGCATGTGCATATTGAAAGGGTTAAATGATCACAGGAGTGATATAAAATATCTAAATCGTAATTAAATATACGTTTTTTTTTTAATACATAAGCGTTATATTTAATAATCAAACGTATTAAACGATAACAATACTAATATTTAAATTTAATAATTGAAAAATCAATCATTCATTTCTGAAACGCCCGTTACTTGTGATGCCCGATGGAAACTGGCAGCTATACATTTGTATCAGTTCCTCGCAGCATTCCAGCCGAGCTGGACCCGAGTCCGAACATATAAACAATTCAAGATAAAATGTAATAAATATAATATTAAACCAAATAAGCGAAAAACTATTAACACGCTCTTTTTTTTGTTAGCGTAATTAGAAATTTTGCAATTATTTTTTATTTTGCCCATGCATAAACTGTTTACTATTTTTATTCAATTAATTATTTGTTGAGAGTTGAGTTTTGACGAGTATATAGGAATCCGACGAGGCCGCGATCGCGTTTGGGTGCAGTGATCGTTTCATAGAGTCGTACGGTGGCACGGATAGCGGCCCGGGCCGCTATTCGTGTCGATTTGGTGACGTGTGTGCTATCTGAGGTGTCCGTAAGTACCTGATCAGACCTTAAAACAAATACTAATCGGCCCTACCCACGATTATTGTCACACACCGAGTATTGACAGCTCAGCTCCCAGGACCAGGACGTGACCTGTCCCGTAATTGAATAACCTAGTAAACATGAAGGACGAAAATCGGAACCCTGATCACAGGGTTGAGTTGGACATGTCTCTGCTGGAGCTTGGGAGGTGGATGAAAAATGTTCAGGAGAGGCGGAGACGTTGACTAAGATGCGCACTGGGACACTTTCAGATGGTAATCCGAAGGTGGCAGATCTGGGGAATATGGTGGATGCAAATATAAGTGTCTCAACCAAGGTGGATAAATTTCTGTCACGTTAACTTAGCCACATTAACACAAAAACACACACACACCACACACGCCACAAAAATCTGTAACTTCTACATTTATTTGAGCTACAACGTTCGGCCAAATCGTTCGGGAATCAAACGCCTTATCTTTGAACGTTTCCTATATTTTTTAGGCATCTTTGAGTAGTAGACCAGGATACGTCTATCTTATTAGATAATTCGCCGATAGTCATCGTTGGCTTTGCTTCGATTTCAGTTTTCAAAGCTATGTTATTCTCCTGACTACGTCGATCACTTCCTGGTTTATTTTCCAAATCAATATTTCTAGAATTATTTTTTTAAACCACCGTTAGCATTTCCTGATATACAACACGTCATCATAAATAGCACAAATAATTCTCGTGGCTTTACTGCTATTTTTTTTCATGTAAAACTGCATCATAGCGCAACTCCGTAATTATTGTTTTAAGAGATACACTTTCCCCCTTATCACCCCCTTAGATATGAGAATAGGGTTCCCTAATATATTATTATTATTATTACCTTCTTGGAAGCTTTATTATAAATTATCACTAAAAAAATACTTTATATTCAGAAATAAAAATGTGGTGGAAGATTCAGAAGCTGTTAAGACTACGACCTCGTCAAATCAAAGCATCGAAAGATCAAATAGTATTAATCACTGGATGCGACAGTGGATTTGGATTCCGAGCAGCTTTGGAAGCATCCCAAGCTGGGTTCACAGTAATAGCAGGATTGCTCGAGGGTCCCACGAGTGATGCGGCTCAAAAGATGCTGAATTTATCTCCAAAAACCCATCAGCCACATATTCTCAAATTGGACATAACAAATGACGAGAGCGTCACTGAAACAGTTCATTATGTCTCCAACTTACTGAAAAACAATCCAAGCTATTGTAAGTATGAAATTTTTTTTATTTTACGGGCTGTACAATTCCAATTATCACATTTTTCGTTGATTTTGATCATGACGGGCCTATTGGATGCTTACTTTCAGCTGCAGCACCCCCAACCAAATTGAGCAAAAATAAATTATTATAATTTAATATATATGTGTCTATTAATTATGTATATGAAAATATAAATTAAATTTATATTTAGTGTTACGCCGCGACGTGTAGAGTATTATGAGGTGTATGGTATGGATGCGGGGCGGCAGCGGGGTTGGGGATCTTGTCGCTAAGCGCTGTGTTGCGCTGCGACTAGGAGCAGTCCCGCACCATACTGAGTCACTTTTCTCATTTTGAATCTTCCGTAGCAATCTGTCGAAGGTTCATTGACTTCTTTTTTTCTAGTTTGCAGTGATTTTTTTGGAGAATTCTGTGTACAGTTGAGTGATTTTCCCAGAAACCAACTTGAAGTGAGTCTTTTTCTTATTATACTTCTTGGGAAAAACTTTTAAATCGATCCGTCACCGGCTCACAACCAACCGCGTCTTTCGAAGGGGGTCTATTTATAATGAAAAATTAAAATTATTAATGAAAAGTATACTCGTCATAGCTTGAAGGTAATTACTGCAGTGCAGAAGGCAACGGGAAACCACTGCACTATATATTCCCATGAAAATCATATCCAAGGTCCTCCATTAGAGGAATCATGCGCATAGTCACGTTCCTCAGAAAAAATGGAAAGTGGATTAATAGTTTATACATAAAAAAATAAATTTATTTATTCGCTTCACGATTTAAAAAAAAAATACCACAAGCATTTCAAGTCAAGATATTGATGAAATATACATCAATATCTTCACGTTATTTAAAAAAAAAACTAAGAATAAAAATAGTTTTTCTGCTAATCAATATGACGTGCAAATGACACGCACACCCGGCGATGTTTCGCCGCAGACTGAGGACACGCCGCTGGTAGAACTACCGCCAAATTCTCGCAGCACTTGTCACTAGTATACGTTTCACTCGCACTTGACACAACGTACCGGATGCGAACGAGAAAAAACATCGCGCCCGTGGTTGCAGAAGCGAATATTGTTGTTTTTATTTTTTTATGTCGTCGAAACTAAACCATGTTCGATCATATGTGAAGATTCAGTAACGACGTAAATAGATGGGATGAATATGTTTATTTTTAATTTATCGTCGTATTTTTTAGCATTTCACTCGTTGGTAAACAATGCTGGAGTAATGATATTCGGCGAATTGGAATGGCAAACGCAGAAAATGGTAGATCTGCAAGTCTCCGTGAATATCACAGGAACATTTAGAATAACCAAAGCTATCATGCCGCTATTACGACAGAGTGCCAAATCGAAAACAGAACATCTACCGAGATTGGTTGTGATTGGAAGTCATTGCGGTTTTCAGGGACTACCATTCCTGTCTTACTATTCAGCGACCAAACACGCTCTGAAAGGATGGTGTGAAACGATACGTATGGAATTGGACTCCCATAAGATACACGTCGTAAATTTTATACCAGGTAAATAAGAATACACACATATTGCATATAATAAACGTGGTAAAATATTACTTATGTGCAGGATCCATGGTCGTAAATACTGATATAGCTAGGAGACAAAAGACATACAATGATGAAATGAAGAAAGCATTCGATCCGGAGGTTTCAAAATATTATTCAAATCATTTCGAAGAGGTGTCGTCCGTGTTGAATCAATTATCGTTCCCAAAACCACCAGATTCACTGAAAGATTCCGAAATAATGGAGAAATTTATGGCGACGTTGCTTGACGAGAGACCAGATCCGGAGTACAAACAACAACCGTGGCGATATGCATTTTATTATAATTTGATTGCTATATCTCCGAGAAGGTTCAAGCATTGGTTTGTGGATAAATTAATTGCTATGCCCAAATTTAAATGTATTCAAGGAAAAAAATAATTGATCTACAAACAATCGATACAAAAATATGTATTACATAATTAGTTAATAATAAATCTTAATTTCTTAAAAAAAATGCTATTTTTATTTATCAAAAGATCTATTTTAATGTAATGAACAAAAAACCACTATTAAAACGATTTGAACACGTTCAGCTCCATAGGGGTCACCGGTGACCGACATTAAGTTTATTCATGAGATCGTTGGGATTACTACAAGAGTTTAATGAAATTAATTTAACATTGAATAAACCCTTTAACTGCTATTAGAAATTTACATAATTATGTCCAGAGGCGGATCGTTCTTAGGGGCAACCAGTCGTATGTTTGGGAATTCTTGTATCCCCCCCGGTCACGTGGTAAACGTGGTCACGTGGGTTTAACGTAAACGAGTGTTTTTGTTTGGCTAGGTAGTGGAGATAAGGGGAGAAAAGTTCCGTATTGCTGTATACAGAAGGTCGTTTTATGTTTGCTGCTTAAGTCTGTTCATGGCAGGTTTCTATATGTCCTGGACACATAATCACTAGCCTCAGTTAGCTGTTGGTCCGATGCGAACGAGTGTTGTTGTTTGTCAGTCAGTGAAGGTAAAGAGAAAAGTTCCGTAAAGTTTGCTGCGTAAAGCTCTGTTTGGGGCAAACCTTTATATGCCCCGCTGTTCTATATTTTCTTTTTTCGACTGTATTGTGCATTTCTCTTTTCTGAAATTAGAAAATATCATCATCAACTGATTGATGAAAATCTTTTAAAGTTTCCATAATTCGATCGATTGCCGATTCAAAATTTTCGAACGCTCAAATAAGGCAAGAGTTCAAATAAATAAATATTAATAAAAACGATTTACATTTGATATCTTGAAAAATACATGTTTTTTTTATAAAAAATATTTTTGTTTAACTTCACAGTAAAAAAAATTACAATTCTTATTATTTTCTTGGTTCGACCTCACTATACTAAAAACATATAGAAATCATTTATTTTTTGAATAAAAAGGGGGAGCACTTCAATGTAATCATTCCCTGTTTTTAAGGTCACGAGCCGCTCCCGATTATGTCCCGTATGTAGCTAAAACTCGAGTTTACTAATGAGTTCTTACGAAACTTATGAGTTCTAGATATCCCCATGAGCCGAATAAACACATTTCTCTTAAAATAACTAATTAATGCAGTGAAATGCAGTGTAATGCAGTCGTAGCAGTGTAATGCAGTCGTTACGCTAGGATGACCATAGCGGTTAAGGGGTTAAGAAATAAATAAATTAGTGCACTTATAAAGAAAGTCATCTCTTTAATTAACATTAAATTTAATAATAGATTTCAAGAAAATATATATTACGATGTTTAAATGTGTGTACGTGCATCTGTATTGTTTTGTTGTCAAGTTAAATTAAATAACATGTCATGTTTAATGCGCATATATTGATGCGTTAGGACCTCGATTGTATTTAAGAAGTTAGGCGAAAGTTGTTTGACGTATAGCGGTATATGTGAAACGGGCTCAGTGGAACAATGCCTTTAGAGCCGAAATATAACCTATTACCGGCGTAATAATATTATTTTTTAAAAAAAAACAACCTTTTTTTAGTCATACAATTAATAATGTCGGTAAGTTTGAATTTGAAAATATTTATAAAAACATTTGAATAATTTTCGACATTCATATGTTTATCAATTGAAAAGTGACAAATTATCATTAATAATTTTTCATCGGGCGTTAAATATTTTATTAATATTTTTCAGGACAACGAATCCATTAAATCGGAGGATAAACACGAATCGTCAAAAGTCAGCTGGCACATCATAATTTCACTATGCGCCGTAATCATAAGTGTAATCGTAGCCGCTAACGTTAATAAAAAAAATATTCAATTAGATTGCGATATTCCGTTGCAAATATCCGTAGAAAAAAGACCGACGTATTGGGTTTTTAGTCAATATTCGAATGTGACGAGCAAAACCGGAATTTTGAAACACGTCCACCTTGTTTTAAATCGTTTAGGATTCACGCACGGCACCAACGAATCGGATTGGGATTTGTTATGGTCGCACGATTATCCATTCCGGGTATTATATCCTCAAGTGAGATCGCTTAAAAAACAGCAGCTCGTTAATCACTTTCCGGGCACCGGTTATATTACAAACAAAGTCGATTTCGCCACTTCGGATTTGAAATACATTCCAAAAGCGTTTAAAATACCAGAAGATAGTGCTAAATTAAAAGAATATGCAAATACGAAATTGGACACGTTGTTCGTTCAAAAAGATAATCAGCATAGAGGAGTCGTTTTGAAAAACATATCCGAAATTGATTTAGTAACCGAAGGCAACTTCGTACAAGAATATATTGCTAGACCGTATTTAGTCGATGGACACAAATTCGATATCGGTGTATACACTATATTGACGTCGGTCGATCCACTTCGCGTTTACATTTATAAAGGCGATGTACTATTTAGGTTTGTTTTATTATATTTAAAATCAAATACATTTTTGTGAAATTAAATCGTATCGTAATTAATAATTTACAGATACTGTCCGTCAAAGTATTATCCGTTCGATCCGATGGATCTCGATAAGTACGTCATCGGAGACGATTATTTACCGACATGGGAGGTGCCATCGTTAGCACCACTCTACACTGCGATGGGTTATGGAATGAAGGATTCGTTTGAAGCATATGTTCGAAGTCAGGTAAATTAAACACATGAGACATAAAGTTACATATTTTAAGAGACACAGTAGGTCTAAATAATTAGTTAGATTAGGCTCTGCCATTTTGAGTATTCATCGAGGGTACAATCCGGTGACCATTGAGGCATTTTTGTTTAATCACTTAACCGTTTAACAAGGAGAGGAAAGAGAGAATTTAGATTTTTTATTTGTCGTATGAATACAGAATACATGGTTTTATTTATAATCAACAATTTAGATAATTATGTTCAATGCAAAAATGTAGCTGAAACTCAAATTTACTAATGAAACTTATGCGTTCTATATAATCCTCTGAATAGAATGAACATATTCCTATCCAAATAACTTTTAAACAAAGCTTCCAGCGCATTATGCTAGTGGTGAATAGATATTGGTCACCCCGGGGTGACCATAAGTGTTAAAGGGTTAATTGCCAATATGTCATTAGCACAATCATTTTTACATATTGCAAAATAGAGTCGAGTTCGTCGGAAAAAGTTTTCGATGCTCAAAGGAGTGAGACGGGGCTGCATATTCTCCGCAGACCTATTCAACTTATACGGGGAGTATATCATGAGAAAATCTCTTGAAAACTGGAAAGGCGGATTTAAAATAGCGGGTAAAATTTTTTTAAATCTTAGATATGCGGACAATACGACTTTGATAGCCACCAACGAAGAAGAAATGGCCGATCTGCTCAAAAAAATTATCTGTGAAAGTAAAAAACTAGGACTCGAGATGAACATAACATACTAAAACCAAGTTGATGATCGTCGACAGGAGAAATTAGCTATCCAGATCTGTTAATCTTCTGGATCTGGAGAGGGTTGAAGAGTTTTTTTATCTCTGATCACTACTTACGAGTAACGGATATTGTGAACCGGAGATAAGAAGGCGAATAGGGATGGCTAAAAAGTCAAAGCTATCAACGATTTGGAAAAACGGGGATATCCAAAAAGACAAAAAAAACGTCTAGTGCGGAGTCTGGTATTCCCAATTTTTATTTACGGTGTAGAAACCTGGATCATAAAGGAAAACATGAAAAAGAAAATTGACGCCTTTGAAATGTGGTGCTGGCGACGTCTGCTGACACCATGGATCGTTAAACGTATGTCTGTCCTAAAAGAAATGAGGAACTACGAAGAAGAGCGACTTTCGACCATATGTCTCAAAATGATTCTTCGATACTTTAGGCATCTCGCCAGAAGATACGATAGCCTGAAGAAGCTCATCGCGCTTGGAAACGTACAAGGACGCAGGGGAAGGGGCACCCGCTGGAGCGACCACGTGAAGGCCACCAAATGCTCCACCATAGTAGCTGCGATAAGCTAGCAGGCTGAGTGAATAAACATGTGACTCACCGGTGAGACGCTGGTGTCCGACTGATTAAGCATATTATGAGAAGGATCCCCACCAAAAAAAGAATTTTAGAGTTCAGACTGTTTAAACACCAGAAAATGTTAAAGCAATAAGAACATTCTCTTTGTGATAGATAATAAAAGACTCAACTCCCGAAAGTAAAACCACTCAAATTTTAGAGTGGCGAAAAAATACATCCGTCATGACTGTGACGGTGTTCTCCAGGTTATCTTGGCTCTTCGACTACGGGTCATAAGCCCGGGAGCCGAGCTGTCACGTGTGGATTGTAATAATAGTAATCAGGCGAGGTTAGGGCTAATTCGTATTTAATTTACGGTCTGATCGGATGCTTCGGTAGCACACACGTCATTAACTAATAAATCCTTGAACGGAGTGTGGAAGAAGCCACTATCCAAGGGTTCCCAACAAGTAGATCATATCATTGGCTAAATTATCAACTTAATCGAAACACTAGGAGATGTAGATGAACGGGATATTGAGGAGTCAATGAAGGTTTCTGGTGAGAGCCTTATCAACAACGACCTTCAATTGCTGGCAGAACAAGGAGAACTTGAAAATAGTGATTTGTGAAAACTATAAACCCAAAAAACCTTCTATAGGTTTCCTTAATAAAAGTTTGGTAACGTTAACCGAAACTGTACCGAATGATCAAGATTTTGAAAGCCCTAAAAAAGCAACGAGATATTTTGGATGCGATCTTCTGCTACCAACATTTGCTCAACGAGATAAAAAATCTATAATTCCAAAAGAGCCAGGACTTTCATCACAAGAGTGAATGCATATAGCGTTGATTCTTCGAGTGTATGTATTTAAATAAACAAATGTGCGGCCGATAAAGATTACGCTCAGAAAATCCTATAAATAGGTTACCGGCCTATGACGATCGGACCCAGCATAACCTATAATTCGTCTTCCTGCCTATTAAATGTTATAAACCGGCATAGTCCGTCCGTATCATTTCTGGGCTCTCGATATTTGTCC